>CM075497.1:207500-297500 GCA_037950675.1 Hypophthalmichthys molitrix
AAGATTACATGTAGTGTGTAATGCAGCTGTTTGTGAATATAAAGCTCTGCAAAGTTTCAGAGATCAGATAAATGGAGTTTTTGTCTCCTGAAAGAAAGAAGTGATTCTGAACTGAAACGAGTCGTCAGTAATTCACTCTCACTTCCTGCTGAACCTACGCAGGTTTGTAACTAATTTGCATAATGCCCGCCTCTGGTCTTCATTGGCTGAACAGCGTCTCTTTGCCCCGCCCTCAATCACAGTAGTTGTATCTACTGGAAGAGTTTGGTTCGTGTTGTTCATGTCGAGAAGACGCTGTTTTCTGCTGCCAAAGCAAATCCACTTTGATGAGACTGATACGGTAAAACCGACGCCATCGTTACTGTTCGCATCACTGTGAATCAATGAGTGTTTGGTGTCAATGAGAATAATGAGTGTTTGGTTTCTGACCAATCACAAGAGACTGGACATCTGACCAATCACAGCAGAGCAGCTCTCAGAGAGGCGGGGTTTAGAGAGACCGAATCTTTCAACAAACTGTTTCAGACACTGTGAGAAAAGAGCTGATGCTGCAGTGGATATTATGATTTTTTTTTTCTTGGATGCATGTAAACCTATTGTAGGAGACTCCAAAACAATTAGCATAATCAGAGCACTTTAACCCTTAAATGCATACCTTGGGTCTTTATCGACCCGGGGCGTCATTCACTACCCTCCTCCTCTTTCATTTTTTAAAGATAGACATCAACCTTCTTAGTATTCCTCAATCAATTCATTATAAACATTATAACAAGAAAAAATTATAAAAGAATGCTTGTTTTCCCATTCATTTTTTTGTAAAAATTGTATATGGTCGCTAACGACCCGAGGTGTGTATAAGTGTACATACATTTTTTTCTGCTCAACAATAATTGAATCTTTGATGACGGAATAAGTGCAATTCACCTTTATTCCACAAGGTGGCAAAGTCTGATACACAATGATGAAGTGACATTTCATTCAGACAGAAAACGAGAGAATAGGAAGTATCATTAGCAAAACGTGAAATGGCTCAGCGATTTACTGCAGAGCAAGTACTGAAAGCAATCAAATATTAGTGTCACTGTCACTTGATGGATCTGGTGAAGCTGTAAGCGATCAAAATATTGATTTTGATGATGTAGTTTTTTGAGATTGCGAATGGCTCATATTCGCGATCTCAAACATATTCTCAAAGCTATAATTTGCTGAATGTATAGGAAATGAGCTCTGACAAGGACAGTGATGATGACATAAAACTTCTGCTCAAAATGAGCCCTTCCAAGCTCCAAAAGGTAACAAAATATGCTTTATTTTATTCTTCTGTAATCGTTACTCTAATATCAGAGGAGTTTTATATTATCGCGACAGGTAGAGATCCATCCGTGTTAAATATAGATCCGGGTCGCTAAAGACCCGAATATGTAAGAATGATTGGTGAAACAGTGCATTTAAGGGTTAAGAAGTGATGAAGATTTAGATGTTCTATGAGTGATTGTTACAGTATGTGTTGTGTCTCGTTTAGCTCTCAAACTGATCATTACTCATCATCATAAACTAATTACTTACAGAACTCTTTAAACTAATAGATAAATATAGGACTAGTGCACACATCTACAAACATACATGAATATGAGCAGAGATTCTCTGCAACACCCGGTGATCTGCCTTTAATCAGTGTGTGTGTGTGTGTGTGTGTGTGTGTGTGCGTGTGCGTGCGTGTGTGTGAGAGAGAGATAACACAGGTGTGGTGGGTCGGATGGATTACTGTTAAACCCACATAAAGCTTCTTACATGCTGGATCAACCTCTTCATTCAAGTGCCTCAGATACTGAACAGATGTGTGCAGGACAGGTAGAGTGTGTGTGTGTGTGTGTGTGTGTGTGTGTGTGTTGAACTAAAGTGTCATTAACCTTTAGATAGGCGGGTCACTGCAGGTCCACTCAGGAAACGCAGCAGCTGGTTTGATTTATTTCTTTATTTCCCGTGATCAGAGCTCGATGAGGAGCGTTAGTTCATCCTGCTGCTCTCATATCATCATCTGAACACAGAAACGCTGCAGATGTGTATGGATTAAACACATGATTGTATTTGTTGTGTACATGTATCTGAGTTCAACTATAAGCCTGTTCTTCACACGTACTTCTGAATCAAATGTGGATTCAAAGTGAGATTCTTATTTGAATCCTTTAAGCCAGTTAAATCTGATTTAGATTCTCATTCTAATTCTGATTTGGAATATATTTTATTTATTATTCTTTTTATGTGATTCAGGTTATGTATAGATTCATGCGTATTCCAGTTATGTTTATAATTTGGATTTGGATTCACATTCCAAATTTGATTCTGATTTTATTACTTAATCTAATTTATGTTTCTAGATTCTGATTTTGGTTTGGATTAGGTTGAGTGTAATAATCCAATTAAATATAATGATCAAGTTAAATAGGGAAGAAAGTGCAGAAATGCAAAGCGTGTTTCCTGTAGTGACGCATCATCGCTCAGGGGTGTTTTGATTTATATAATTTGATATCTTATCAAATAGCTAAATTCTAAATTCCTTAATTTAAAAACAACAACAACAAAAAAAGAGCTAGATTTATCAAATGAGAAACAGATGTGAACATTTTCAACTCCAGTTTCACTTCTGTCCACAAAAACAATCTGTAAAGCAAGTATCCAGGGTTTTAGAATAGTGTGCATATATTCATAATACACCCTTCTATATACAAAAAACAACACAAATAATTCACACAAACTAAACCCAAAACAAATTCACAAACAGCTCAAACCAGCCTAAGGTGTTTCTCAGTGTCTAAAACCCCAATAAGAGCATAAAACACACGAGAGAGACAGACAGGCCACCTCAGACCCGCTGCGTCCGTCACAATCTCTCCGTCCTTCAGTCGCTCTCACAGGAATATACGTGGATGCTGTACATGAAGCACAGATAAATAAATAAAAAGCTACAACAACCTCCATGATAATTGAAATAGAGAGAAAGAGAGAGAGAGAGAGAGAGACTGTGAGTGTGGAGGTGGCAGGTATGATTAAAACCGCTGTGATTTATGGGAAGGTGGACTGGAGTCGTCAGGCTTCACGCTCTGATGCCCTGCACACATAAACTCATCTCACTCACACACACTCACACACACTCACACTCACTCACACACTCACACACACACACACACACACACACACACCTCCTCTATCTCTCCCAGTCATTTTCAGATGTTTACACTGAGCACTTCTATATTCAGACCTCAGCATAATGAAACACAATCTAACAATGTGGGGCATCCCACAATACACCTCTCTCTCTGTGTGTGTGTGTGTCATACACACAGAGACAAATGGTCACATGGTATAACTGGGGTGGATGATGGACAGAACTTACTTACTTGAACTGGCATAATGTCATGATTTAATATACAACATCATTTTATATAATGATGTACAAAAATGTCCCTGAAACTCAAATCCAGGCACAAATATTGTTTACACAAAACGCATTTTTGCTACTAATAACGAGAGACGCGGGTCAGTGGAACGAAACAAAACACAAGCTCTTGCAGTAAAACACTTTTTTAAAAGCTGAATGTCTTTTAACTCGTGCGAATGTCATGCGCGAGATGCTGCAAAAGACGCGCGGCGGTCAAACACATCCGTCCAGCTCACAGAAACACAACGGAAAAGCAGATTTCTGTGTGAATAGAAAAATAGACAAGTTCATTTTCAACACTGGTCTGTAAATTCCAGTTTTCCAGACGATTCCAACTCTGAATGAACGTACTCGACTGCCAACTCTTCTATACACTGTAATCATTATAATCATAATCATTATATCATCATAACTTTTAATAATTGCTTTAACAATCTCATGGTTTCTGCCTGAATGAATCCATGATGTTAGATGACTGCATGATCTGTGTTATCTTAGAACTGGACATTTCTGACATATTTGACACAGTCACCTGATAACAGATCATCATAAATTGTCATGAAGAAACATGTATATAGCTACTTTGAAACGATGTGTATTGTAAAAAGCGCTGTACAAATAAATGTGAACAATTGAATGTGAAAATACTACAGTATATTTTTTCAGCTTACAAAGGAAATCTTGCAGATGGATGAGACGAGTCCTGTCCTCCAGACTACAGTTAAACAGTGAACAAGCAGCTCCTCCAGATCAGAGGCGGAGGCGTCTGTCCTGCAGGAATGAGCTTCAGCCGATTCACCGACAGGAAAGTTCGTTTATATTGTGAGACTCAAACCGAGGCAGAAATATTGATAAATCCCCTGATTCACTTACAGCATCAATTGATTTCCTTTAAAATTGCATTTTTTGGGGGGGAAACTGAAATACCGCTCAAATGAAGCTAAAGCAGAGAGGAAGAGGCAGAGCTAATGACAGATAAACGGATAAAAACAGAGCCGGAGGGACATTTATCTGGAGATGGTTTCAGTCCATCAGAACACCGGCTCTGACGTCCTTCTGTCGGTACGCCGCATGTTTGATGTCACACAGGTTTATTTGGGACGCCAGTTTTCCCAGCGGCTTCAGAAATGTGTGTGGATGGACAGCTGGAAGACTGGGACAGAGTGTGTGTGTTTATTCTGGGATTGAGCTTGATTCTGGGAGTGTGTTATTTTTTCTTTAATGAAATTAAATTATGAGGCTTTCACTGTGTATTTTTATGCTTTAAGCTTTGGACAAAAAGCAGAATTCGTCTTTTTCTTGCCATTTTTATCCATAATGGAATGACATCATGAAAAAAAAAAATTGTAATCAATATGGACAAGAAAGACAGTCCTTGAATATTACAAAAAATAAAATAATAAAAAATAATTATAATACTACATTTTAAATATTTCTTTAATATTAGCTATAATAATAATAATAATAATAATTATTATTATTATTATGGTAACACTGGTATGTTACTGTATTAAATAATCTTCGTTAACATTAGTTAATGAAAATACAGTTGTTCATGTTAGTTCACATTAATGTTAACAAGATTCTAATAATGTATTAATAAATGTTGAAATTAACAAAGATTAATAAATGCTGTATAAGTGCAGTTCATTATTAGTTCATATTAACTAATGTTAAGTGTAAAGTGTTACCATATGTATTATTATTATTATGAACTACAATAATAATAGTAATAGTAATAATAATAATAATATATTTTAATAATTATTTAATATTAGTTTAACTATTATTATATTATTATTATTATTATTATATTTAAATATAAAATCATAGATAATAATACACTAAACAAATAAATGCATTAATAATAATAATTAACTAATTAATATATCATGTTGCATTTATATTATTATTATTATTATTATTATTCTTCATTTCTGAAATATTCAGGCACAAAAAACATTATTTTCTGAGTATGACCTGTGTATAAAAGCATTTGTTCATTGCATACACATTATAAGGGCAAGTTATGGCCCCTATTTTTTTTATAATACTGTGATACTGATATTCCACCTGCACAAAGAGAAGCAGGCGACTAAGGGGTGTGTGTGTGTGAGTGAGTGTGTGTGTGTGTGTGTGAGTGAGTGTGTGTGTGTGTGTGTGTGTTGGTGAGTGAGTGTGTGTGTGTGTGTGTGAGTGAGTGTGTGTGTGTGTGTGTGTGTTGGTGAGTGTGTGTGTGAGTGAGTGTGTGTGTGTGTGTGTGTGTGAGTGAGTGTGTGTGTGTGTGTGTGTGTGTGTTGGTGAGTGTGTGTGTGTGTGTGTGTGTGTGTGTGTGTGTGTGTTGGTGAGTGTGTGTGTGTGTGTGTGTGTGTTGGCGAGTGAGTGCGTGTGAGTATCTGCTCAGGTGAAGGTGAACTCCTCAGAGGCTCAGGTGCTTCATTTGAACCTGAGACAGAGATACACTGCATATTTCAGCAGAGAAATGACACTCGGCACAGAGATAATTAAATTTCCACTCATCCCGGCCACCTTTCCAGCCTTTATGGAGATTAATTACGTTCACCATACACATATACACACACTCGCATTCTTTCATATGCGCACACAAATAACACACACTTACACACACACGCTCTCTCACACACACACACACGCAGTGATAGCAGCCATTACACTTGACTGGCTCCAAGACCACAACACAAAGAGGCTCGTCTCTCTGATTCTTATCACACATGTTACTTATTCATTAATTTCAGGAGTTTATCAAGCATAAAGCTCACTGTGAGACTAACAGCACTGGGCCAAAGATAAGACACAATGTACCTTAAGGTGATATTTAGACACAGACCGCCGTTTCATTGCATGGATTGGGGAATATTAATAGCCTCGCACACCAACCGTCAGCAAAAAATAAAGCAAACCTCCAGCAGACGGCCTGTCTCATACAGTACAGGACTGCTGCGCTGGTTTACTGCGTCCTGTGTCACAAATACATTCAGTTTACTAAAAACAGACAGATTTCATTAACGATTTTGGTTGGTGTTGACCTAGCAGGTCTACAATAGCTGGAGAAAGCTATCTATACACACCGATGAGGCGTAACATTATGAGCACCGACAGGTGAAGTGAATAACACTGATCATCTCTTCATCACGGCTCCTGTTAGTGGGTGGATATATTAGGCAGCAAGTGAACATTTTGTCCTCAAAGTTGATGTGTTAGAAGCAGGAGAAATGGACAAGCGTAAGGATTTGAGTGAGTTTGACAAATTGTGATGCTAGATGACTGGGTCAGAGCATCTCCAAAACTGCAGCTCTTGTGGGGTGTTCCCGGTCTGCAGTGGTCAGTACTAGGGCTGCACGATTCTTGCTGAAATGTGAATCACAATTTTTCTCTATGGGAACTGAGATCACGATTCTCTCACACGATTCTCATTTTTTCAACCAAAACATTTATTGCAAAAAAAAAAAAAAAGAAGAAGAAGAAGAAGCGCTTTCTACACAGGACGTTCATTTATAATAAAGTGCTGGACATGAAAGTAACAAAAAATAGTCTCTTTTCCTTATTTTATTTATTTATTATTTATTTCGGCTGGTATTTTTATGTGTCCTTCATGGCTAACTCGTACTGTATTTTGTGCTGACGTTTGAGGTGGTTGTAGAGATTGATGGTGTTATCTTACACCATGTCCTAACTAGAAACGGTTTCTATTTTTCTGCGACGTCATGGCTGGAGCAACAACACAAAGTATGACAATGATAATCTCAGGTACAGTTTATGTGCTTTATTTAATGTTAAGCATCTAATGTGAGTTTGAATATCGTTCTGTGTGCCTTTTATAGCCGTACTGAAAGCAAAAATGGACAATTTACCTCAGCTCTTCAAAATAAAAGGAAACAAGAACATTTAAACTGTCAACTCATTGTGAACAGACAAGAGAATTATATGACAAAAACGTTTCAGTTACTCAGTATGTGTTTTTTTATAATGTTAAGAAAGAAGAAGATCGAATTATGTATGAATCGAGATTGTGATTTTTTTTTTCAATTAATCATGCAGCCCTAGTCAGTATCTATCAAAAGTGCTCCAAGGAAGGAACAGTGGTGAACCGGAGACAGGGTCATGGGCGGCCGAGGCTCACTGATGCACGTGGAGAGCGAAGGCTGGCCCGTGTGGTCCAGGATAATGCTCCTGCCACAAAGCAAAAATGGTTCAGGAATGGTTTGAGGAGCACAACAACGAGTTTGAGGTTTTGACTTGGCCTCCAAATTCCCCAGATCTCAATCCAATCGAGCATCTGTGGGATGAGCTGAACAAACAAGTCCGATCCATGGAGGATCCACCTCGCAACTTACAGGACTTAAAGGATCTGCTGCTGACATCTTGGTCCAGATACCACAGCACACCTTCAGGGGTCTAGAGGAGTCCATGCCTCGACGGGTCAGGGCTGTTCTGGCAGCAAAAGGGGACCAACACAATATTAGGAAGGTGCTCATAATATAATGCCTGATCAGTGTATGTAGTATAATATATAATATAATCAAATATAGACAGAGAACACCAGAAAGGTTTCAAAAGGGGGTTTTCACATGTAAGAACCATTTTGGTTCCCCAAAGAACCTCTCAGTATTTGTGTGAAGAACATTTTTCCACTATAAAGAACCTTGTGTGCAATGGAAAGGTTCAATGGATATTAAAGGTTCTTCATAGAACCATCAATGCCAATAAAGAACCTTTTAAGACTGTCCTGACCACAAGGATACGTCTTATTGTTCAGTTCATCCCAAAATAAACCTCCTGTCAACATACATGAAGCAATCCAACACACTTTTGGACAGACACTGCAGCTCTCCTCAACGCATCCGGACCAGAACGCTCTTCTCCTCACACAAAATAACAGGACAGCTGGATCTGTCGTCTTCAGTAGAATGTCTCTGGACTGAAGGTAAAACATCATCCGAGAGCACAAAAGAAACAAGCTCGGCTTCGCATGAAAAAGCCACTCTGGCAGCCTCCAGGAGAGAGAGAGAGGAGAGCAGAAAGGTAGCAATCAATATTGAAACACAGAAATTAAGCATTTAAATCACTAATTAGGGAGTAGACTGCTCTTCACACCTGTACGGCGTTAAGCTTGCCAGCATCACACATCTGTCTGCGCGCACCTGCCAAACACCTGCCGCCTGCTCAATGCTGCCTGATTACAGCGCCGCTCGCTCATTACTGCCTCCGCACGCACACACACTGATCCTGGAGCAGCTGCCGGCGGGGAGAGCGAGCCGTCGAGGTGAGCGCGCTGATCCTGGAGCAGCTGATTCACATGGCTGCTTCCTTTATGCCCCAGTTCCTGCTCTTCACTCGTACAGGCCGGAGCAGACGGATTATGTCCCGGATCACAGCTCGCTCGCTCTTGCACTTTTACAGAATTCCTCCCTGTGCGATTTGCATATGTAATTTCTGAAGCTGAAGGGGTGATAGGGGAGCGTGTCTTTCTTTTCTTCACCTCTCCACATCTTTTTTTTATCCCTCTCTCCCACCTGTCACCATAAAACCTCTTTCTTCGCTCCGTTCTGCTGCTGGAGCTCTACATTATATTCAGGCATTGGAATAAAATGCGGCTCTTCAACAAACGCGTGATTGAAGTCGTCGCATCGAAAGACTGCATTCAACGTGACGGCCAACAGCACTGCAGTCTAGAAAATCAGCCATTCATCCATACATCTGGAATACTTACAACCCTCTTCAATTCCATTCAGCTGGATTTATTTGTACAGACACATAAACTCTAGAAAACTAACTATCCATCAGCCGACGTGTTTTTAGCAACACTTCTGTAGCCTAAAACTCAATCAATTCATTATCAATGTGATCCAGAACACTCACCGTCCATCATATTGACCCAAAGTGCTGAAACAGTACGCAAAAGCGAATCTACAACAATTACAGTCTCTGAAAACATGAAAACATGAGAATTTTAAAATCAAACCTGAATTTAACGGGAAGCCAGTGGAGGAACTGAAGAGAATAGGAGTGCTAGAATAGCAGAGATATGCTCCGTCTTTTTAGACCCAGTCAAGTCTTGCGGCTGCATTTTATAGGATTTTTAAGTGAGATAATGAAGATTGCAAAAGACCAGAGCAATAATCTAATCGTGATGTGACAGGTGCGTGAATCACTAATGCCAAATCTTTGCATGAAAGAAGATGCTTAAACTTTGCAGTAGATCTCGAATGCAAAAAGCTTCCTTCAATAACAGTGCTAATTTGTTTATTAAAAATAGTGAAGGGTCAAAGATCACGCTAAGGTTTTTAATTTGTTTGCGTACACTGGTTGAGTTTCAGTTTCAGTTTATTTATAAAGCACTATTAAAACAATAGAGCGTTGACCAAAGTGCTGTACAATAATAGAATTATTCCTAATAAAAGAAAACAACAACATAACACAGACAAGACACCTAAAAACCAATGCCTCGACATACTGCAGTCTCGAAAGCTAGACAAAGAAGAGGTGCCTTCAGACGTCTTTTATAAAAGTTTAGAGTTGGAGCGACTCTAATGTTAGACTGTAGACTACTCCTTGTCTTCGGTGCTGCCACTGCAAAGGCCTGATCACCCCTTCGCTTGTACCTAGTAGGGTTAGCCTGGTCCTTAAAGTCCTAAGAGGCTTGAGAGTCGACCTCACTGATCTTCCAGAAGAAGAAGGAAGAATTTGCAGGACAACCTAGAATCAAAACATCTGTTTTATCCTCATTAAGCTGCAAAAAAATTATTTGTCATCCAACTATTCATATCATTTATGAATTTCAGCAAAACATCAGCATCTCCAACACTAATCATCATTTAAAGGCACACTATGTAAATTTTCACTGCTAGAGGTCGTTTATTCAAAACAAAGGCGTAGCTTGATGACGCCTTGATTTTGCGGAATCATGGGAGGTGTTGTCTTCACGTCAACAGCTGGTGGAAAAGAATCAGGACAGGACTCGGGCAGAAATCATGTTCAGGGATGAGATCATTAACGTTACTGTAGTATGAAGCAGAGCAGGGCGAGTGATGTTGGAGCTGAACGAGGCCGCTGGAGCGATTGCTAATGAGAGACGAGCGCGACACACGCCTCGAGAGCAGCGAAACGTTTATTATGCCGCAGTCGCCTCTTCTGCTTCTTCCGGTCAAGTGTATGTGGAGTAAAGCAGGGCTGTTTATCATTATAGATACATTTGTGTGTTGAAAGTTGTTATAGTGCTGCTCTGCATTCGCCCGGCAGATGCTATGAGACACTTGTTGCCCACTGCAGTAAGATAGATCCATATTACTCATGGTAAATATGGTACTCAAAATCAAGAAAACAAGATTTAAACAGTAAGACTAACAGTGTTGAGCTATATAACATGATTTGTTTTCTGTCAATTAATGTATCCAAACAGTTGCTCACCTGTCTAATAAAACACATAACATATTAAAGCGTCTTTGGTGTTTCCATGGTTCCTACAAAATAAAACCAAAAATCGAGGGTAACGTCGCCTATCAATGACATCAGGAATGATGTCATTGATAGGCGACACACGGACACGGTCTATGTCCTGGTTAAAATTGCTTATTTCTCTGCATTTAAACATTCTTGGAAACATCTGGAATAATGTAAGTACACAAGTCAACAAAATATTTGACCAAGTGATTTTGGGTTATTTTAATCCAAAAATCTTACATATTGTGCCTTTAACATCCAATCTGACCGCTGACCTCGGGTCAGTGTGTGAGAGTTTTACATTCACTGATCGAATGCATTTTTTTGCCTTGTAAACTTAAAACTACAAACCAATCAGTAATGTTGTGTATACCCATGTTTTTCAGACTCACACACACACACACACACACACAAACACACTCACACATTTTGAGCCAGAAGCATTTGTCAAAAACCTGGACTTTAAGTCCCACTGAGTGTATGTACGAGAGAGAGAAAGAGAGGTGGAAACGTGTATGGAGGCTTAGAGGAAGTCGCCCTCCTCCTCGTTCGATCTAATAGGATCATTCTCATTCTGCTGGAGCTGTTCAGCAGTTACCGGATCACCATCTGTGTGTGTGTAAACCTGAGTCATTCGAGAGCTCCGCTCGGCAAGGTACAGCAGCTCCTCTAATGACTCTTAATCTTTTCTTTAATTAAATCGTGCAGCCAACCTGAAAAATCTATCTTAATGCAAATGAGCAGGGCCCTTTTTGGCATTTGCTCACCGTAATGCACTAATAAGGTTAATTTAATAAAAATCTGTTCCAGTTTTTGCAGATAATTGTATGTTTTCTCGATCTATTTTGCGCAGATGTTTGTTTGTGTACGTTTGTACAGGAGCGTGTTCGAGGTGAGCTGTGTGATCCCTGCGATCCCTGACGATATTTCAGGCCTTTTCCAGCAGTTTTCATTACGGAGGAACAACGCGAGTCTCTGTAGAGCTCGTTTGCGTGGCCGTCGCCGTAACCTGTGGAAACAGATCTGAGACCTTCGCTGTCTGCGCCGCTCATTACGGCCACTTTCCCCACCGTGCCACAACATTACACCTTATATAAATATGACAAATGCTTTGTTTATTTCATATCATATTCATGAATAATTTAATGTTATCTTGGCTAAGGTGTGAACTAATATGAAAGCCCTGAATTATTAATTTAATATGCGTCGTAGCAGGTGATGTTTAATCTGTACAGCGAACAAGCGCTTCCTGTGAATAGCCAGCATGCACAGCAGGTCATCTGACGCCCGGACTGGAGGTTTATAATGACTCTTCTCAGGCTGACCAGGGTCAGTTAGCACCTATTGGTGGACAACAGAACTGCACCATGACTGCAAAGAGCATCTTTCTCCAATAATGATAAAGTATCCGCAGTTATAAACACTATAAATCTTTAAATTTAAGTTTTATATTTTCATTGGTTACACTTTAATTCAAGGTGTCCTTGTTACAGTGTAACAAGGCGCTTCTCTTGATCACGACACGCTAAAGAGAGCCAAAACTAAAATGGACAGAATTTTGAATCTGATACTTTGTTTCATATCAAAAGTAAAGCACAAAGCTTATTGCAGTTCATTGGATGGGATCAATGAATAAGACTGGATCTGCTAGAAGACTCTCTGTGATGTTTGGAAGAAATGGCATAGTGTCACTTTTTTCTTCCACAGGAAGAGTGGAATATTTCAAAAGAAACCCAAGAGTTATCTGATATTAGTTGAACGTTCTCACTAATATTTTATGCCAAAATAAGCCCCAAAATCCACCCATCATGTCCTGAGAGAGAGATTCTGAGTGGTCAGACCATAACTGGAGCCGGTGGGCATGTCAGGTGAAAATGTGTTGTGGTTCAATCCCCTGATTCTGAGTGGGCTGTGACAAAGAAGACCTGGAGAATCTCACAGTCACAGGTGAGACTGAGCGTCTTCAGTAGATCCTGTGAAATGAAGCGCTCTGGAGTCTCTGTAGACACCAGCATCCTCAGGAGAGCAGAGCTCTAACGCTCCTCTGAAGAGGGAACTAAACTCTGCTGTTTCCCCTCTTCGCTCTTCAGACCCCTGGGAGATGCTAGAGCACCGTTTACCGTTATTTTTGTCACATAATTGTCAGTGAATTAAATAACATTCTGAAAATAGTAAAAAAAAACATGGCATTTGTATTACAAAAAGTTGTGTTTACACACTTTTTAACATGGAACTAATGCAGGATAAATGCACTTGTACTAGAATCACAAAGATCCAAAGTGATAATTTCAGAGAAAATAACAATTAAAAAAAACTTGGAATAACTATCTGCATAAGTGTGGACCACCCTGAATTAGACAACATCACACACACACACACACACACACACACTCACTCTCTCTCTCTCTCTCTCACACACACACACACAGTGTAGTTGTCCTCCTTAATGTTTGGTTGTGTATCCAATAGAGTCAGCGATCATAAACTCCTGGTGAAGGGATGTATCATACTCTCTGCCGGACTCTCAATAATCCGTAATATAATCCTGAACAGAGACTCATGTTTCTGCATTAGTCATTTCAGTCTGAGAAAATTTTAAATCTCCCTCAGTATGAGATTTATCTGTTGTGGCATAAGGCTTTTTTTTTTTTTTTTTTTGCTTAATATTACAGTATCTGTTTGTTGCCGGATAATTTGTGTAACAGGAAAATTGGGTCGATTAAGCCTGGATGTGGATCGCTTACGGCAGAAGTGAATCCAGATAAAGTGCAGCGGTCGAGGACTGGACAGACATCAGACATCTACCAGAGCTCTTACTGACCCATTATCAAACACTTTCCATTTGTTCACATTCTTCAGCCATAAATCTGTTTGACATCTGCCTTTCCAATCAGCCATGAGATCAACAGGAACAATCTGGATTAAAAACCTGAATCAAATTTGCCAATGCTTGAGGACTTGCATCATTATCTGATATAGCTAAACCCTGGCAACCACCCAGAATACTCTACATACCTGTATTCAGAATGCAATAAAAAACAATGAGAATCACCTAGCAATATGCTAAAAAACAACGCTTAACAACTGCCTAGCAATGCCCTGGCAACCACCAAGTACCCTCTAGCAACCTCATACCACTGAAAACACTTTAGCAACCCATAGCAATGCACTAAAAACACTAAAAGCAAATTAGCAAGTGCATAACAACACTCAAGCAACCACCCAGAACACAACCTCATAGCTATGCACAAAAACACCACTAAAAACAACTTTCCAGCTGCATAGCAATGCCCTGGAAACCACAGATCAACGCAAAAACCACTGAGGACACCACTGCAATATGCTAAACACTACTAAGAACTCCATAGCAACGCCCTGGCAACCATGACAATACTTGATCATTTAAGCTCCAATTATTTCTTCAAACACAGTTTTGTTTCATTGTGCTACTGTTAATAATTCACTTGATCTACAAGCCTGACTATTTGTGTTTATCATACAGAAAAGTGAGAATTAACTTAAAACCTTAAACGGGTTTTGCAAATCATATTAAAATGTTCCTGGCCGCACCTGCTCATTATTAATTCACAGCTCGTTGCAGTAATATATTACACATATGACATCTTTTTAATCTGAATGCGATATCTGATAAACATTACACAGTTCTCCAGGAAACCCGGGAGATTTTCGTAAGAGCAAATATTATCGCAAATAAGATTCTTCAACTTTACACAAGGTTCAAAAACACAGCCAACTGATTAATGGTCAAAAACTCACGTTAAAACTTACATGGAGAGTTTTTAATCCAGTTTAGATTCCTCAGGAGAAACTCAGGCCGTGTTGTGAGAGCTTTGCTATTGATTCAGATTCGCGATTTTGTTTGCGAACCTATTTGTCAGATTTGTTTAAAAGAATCGACACAAATGAGCCATTTGTTCGCGAATCAAACACCACTATGAAAAGAAACTCTGCAGTACAAAACTGCACAAATTGAGTGACTGAAAAGCTAAAATTAGAGCAGTTAATCGATTTTTGCTCAAAGAGGAAGAAGTAAATTTAAATGTTCATATTATCTGATTGAACGGAAAGAGAAACTGTGCCCAAAGGGATTTTTGTGTGTGTGTGTGTGTGTGTGTGTGTGTGTGTTAATTATCGTGCCAGTGTGTTGACCTCAATATCAAAGCTCTCTGAAGGTATGTTGAGAGGCATGGAGGATAACCGCTTCACGAACGGATTAAATTGGAGTCTTTTTAAACAGGCGGCATATTAGTTTAAGAGCAGACTTGCCTTTATACCACAGTAAGTGCAGATTACATGAAAGAGAAGCTCTATTGCGAGCTGCCCACTGCCTAGATAGACAGCAGCCTTCTAAGGCCGCATCCTAACAAGGTGACGGATGTAGATCATTTTAAATAGGCAGCTCACGTGAAGTGCACTAAACTCAGCATACAGTGGACTCCATTCGAGTCTGACATTAAAAATATGCTAAGCTAAAGACATGATGCCAAGGTCTCTTTAAGACAAGTTCACTCAGTGGTCATCATGGTAATGCCTACAGGCCTGTACTAAGAGTCCAAACGTTTTTCTGAATGTTCTCAAAACGTTCAAAACATCCATTTTTTAAAATATTTCAAAAACGTTTTTCTTGGTTATGTGAACGTTAGAAAAAATTTTATCATTTTTCAAGTATTATGGAAATGGTACTTTTGAATGTTCTCTGAACCATCAGAAAAACATTTAAAAAACAGACTAACATCCAACTAAATGTTTCAGAAAACTTTGAACAAATGTTTTTTTCAACGTTATTGGAAGAACTTTTGTTCATAACATTGAGAGAACCTTGAGAGAACATTAGCCAAAGTTCTGAGAACGTTCCCTGTAGCATCTATTGGCTCAGAATGTCACCTATGAAGAAGGCAGCTCAAAGGTCTGAGCTGGAGAGAAAGTACACGGGCTGAATGTGTCTAGCATGTGCTTTACCGAACGCTTGATTGTAAGAACTCGCAAATGTGATTATTATGGTGTGTGAAGTCATCTTGAGGATTAATGTTGTATTTTCTCAGGTCTAAAAACAGCTGTTACCTGGTTCAACCTCTTCAACGCTGATTATGGTCGTTTCAGAGGTGGAGCTACAAGCGTACCTGCCACTTTATAGCCTTTTATAAAGCTCTTCTCCTTAATCTGCCTTCACAGGATGAGAAATTTACACATCCTCGCATTACTTGGCTGTCGTCTGACATCAGCCAGGGTTCCAGGAGGTGTGTGTGTGTGTGTGTGTGTGTGTACGTATTGTCTTCATGGGTTGAAATGGAAGCGCCACACAGGATGTTGAATTGGAATGACAGGAAGAAGAATTTATTGCACTGCAATTCGAACAAATTCAACACAGTCACACAACAGAGGAATTTAATAAGTCCAACACAACAACAAAATAGGCAAGAACAGAAACATATTTGGGGTTTCTTTATTGTAAGCTGCTTCATTGTTCATTGCGTTTGTGTGTTTCCTCCTGGGAAGTTCATTATGCTATGATTTGGGAAGTCATAATTACAGCGTCAGGCGTTTAAATCACTGGTCAGAAAAAAGATGGCGATGTACCTAATTTACAAAAAAATAAGATTTGTAATTCTGCTTCTACAAAATGATAAATAATATTTTTGCTTCATTTTTTTTTTAAATTTACATTTATAAATGTGCAAATTTAATTTATAAAGATCGTGATTGTATTGTAGTAGGTACAGTAAATGCAAAGAAGCTTGTTTTATTGTAAATGAAATATTTTTTAAATTTCAACAAATGGCTTTGTGGTGCTGTTCACTCATAAATATGATCTTTCCAACATGACTCAAGCTCCATTTAGGAAAAACAGCAAGATTTTATTAACTCTACTTCTACAAAATGATCAATAAATAATGTGTATCAGGTGTGTTTTTACTTTATTTGTTTTTATTCAATTTATGACTTGAACACACCATTTGTCTCCAATTTGAAGACACTGGGAAGAATTAGAGTATTCTGGGAAAGAAGTATTCTTCCACATGGTCCATAAAAAGAAAGTTTATTAAATATGATGAAATCTATATAAATTTGCATTTACATTGATTAATTTAGCAGATTCTCTATGTTTCTTGAAATGTCCAGAAATCCATGCTACAAATGAAAAATATTGTTATAAACATCACTTATAGTTTATTTGAATTTAATTCCATTTTAATTCTACTTCTTTAAATTTGCTTGTGAATTACAATCCTGCATCGCGTTTGGGACCTCAATTCAGATCCAGGCATTCTTAATTCAGTTCTTAATGTCGCACAAGGCACAACCCTGTCTTGTGTGTGTGTATAATAGGTAAATCACGCCCCGTATCCCAGCATGCTCCCTGGTGGCACCGGGCCTGGCAGCAGGCGTCTCGTGTCAGCCGCGTAGCATGGCAACAGCATGTCAGCGCGGCAACGACAACCGCTCTCCCGACGACCGAAAAAGACATCCGTCAATGTCTCGTTGCCGTGTGATTCCTGCGTTGGGATTTGCCGCTTGCGGAGATTCTATCCACAGGTCTAATCAAAAATCTACAGCTGAAGGAGGATGAGGGAAGATTTATAAGATGAATACAGTGAGGCAGTTTCCATCGGGGCCGAACGCTCCCTCGCTGTCTTCCTCTGTTGTTGGCGTCTAACGGTGAATGTTTGGGGGTGTTCAAGGTGAAGATGCCGGTAGCATCTCTGTCATGTAGTTGTGCCGATCACACCTTCAGTAATAAGCAGCTTTACCTCCAGAATAACAGCAGAGCCTCCTGCTATCAGTCTCACTCATTCACAGCTCACTAACAGGGTGAGAGAGAGAGAGAACGAGAGGGGAAAATTCCTGATTAAAAGAGGAAAGACAGCAGCAATTAGGCACAAGATTACAGCACTTCTTTGAAGAAATCCTTCACCCAGAAATGACAATTCTGTCATCATTTACTCTCACCTCATGTCACTCCAAACCCTATGCATTTCATTCAGCTCTGCAATTAACTAAAAGCCGTAAGGGCTACATGAACGCAAAAGGTGATAGGAAAAAGTATGTTTCTGAATGACAGATCCTAGTGATGACGTGTAGATGGAGAAGAGAAGTGGTCCGAGCACCGAGCCCTGAGGCACTCCATGAATGAATGAGGTCTGAAGACTGGCTTTCTCCAAAACAGATAATTACTATATTCCAAAGCTTCCGAACATGATGTTTTGTGTGAGGAAAAGACCCAAATTTAAGTTGTTATTCAGTGAAAAGCAGAATGTAAATGGCATTTGGTGTTAACACTCATATTTTGCAGTCTACACAACTTTTGAGTAAATTTCAGAGCTGCATCAGAGATTTTCTTAACATAAGTTTGATATCATGTTGGACTGCTATTTGAACTATTTTTTTTTTGTTGTTGTTGTTTTTTTGGAGCTTGACATTCCCAGTTCAGCACATTGAAAAGAGCAACCAGCAACCAGGATATTCTTCAAAAGTTTAGCTTTTGTATTTCATAGAAGAAATGGATTTGGAACCACACAAGGGTGAGTAAATGATGACAGAATTTCCATTTTTGGGTGAACTATTGCTAAAACTGAGCGTCGAGTCTTATCTACACATACACCGCCTGAGCGACGCAAAAACACTGGTGCCAAAATTCATTTTTCATGTGTTTCTGTGGATAAAAGCCACATGCAAGTAAGAGTGATTTCAGCAGGACGGAGCTTTAATTCACAGAGTCCCCTGAAGGAGAAATGCGTGAGATGGAAAAATAAATAAATATGATGATAAACAGCTTTGCGTTAGCTCAGGTTTATGAGTACTTATGTAAATGCCCGAATACCTGGATTACCGTTTATAATCTGCTTATGAAGAGACCACACACACACACACACACACACACACACACACACACACACACACAGATTCTCTTGCAGTGACAGGTGTTTCTGTACTAGTGTCTGTTACAAGAGCTTATGAGTCACTGAAGCTACACTGCTATGAACACACACACACACAAACACACACACACACACACACACACACACACACACATTAGCACTGGTTTTATTTGAGTGAGGTGAATATTTGTTCATTTTTGAGCGGAATGCCACAACCTAGCAAACAAACTGCATCTCTGAGCTGTGTGTTTGTGGAATAACACACTAACATACTATTAATATTTCTACAATATATTTATAAGGCAGAAATATTAAGAGTAGTTTGCTATTCTGCCCAAGTCTACAGTAAAATCCGCATCTTCTGACTTTTGTTGAAATAGAAATCTTTTATAACATTATAACTGTCTTTTAATTTAAATGTCTTTTAATTATAAACATCATTTAAATGCGTCCTTGATGAATAAAACTTTCTTGTTTAAAGCTGCAGTCCTTTTTTTGGTTAAAAATGATCCAGGATCAATGTTTAAACAAGTACATAACCAGCCAGTGTTCAAAACTATCTCCTCACCTTAGCCCGATTCACAACGGTAAGCTTGTAATAATGTTTTCTAATAAGAACGAACTGGTGGGTTTCCTCTGGAAATTTGAGCATGCAGCAGTTCGTCTTTGTCGTCATTACGTCACGTCTGTAAACAGAAAGAAGGAGTTCCAGCTATTAGCTATATTGTGAGGATGCTTGTTGTACCGGATCATTTATAGCCTGTTCTCACAGCAGCTGAAATAATTAAACGTATCATTCTGATGGCGGATTGTAATCCAGAAAGGTTCAAATGACAATCATCAGTGAGATTCACCCGTAGTCAAAAGCAAAAGGCGTCGGACTGTGGAGTGGCTACAGAAATTGAAATCTACAGGTAACGATAATACACACTAAATACACATAGTCACGCAGTGCTGATGTTGTTAACATTAACATTTTGAGAACAAAGTATAACTGTACTTACTTACTTGTACTATTACTTACTTGTTCAGATGACATTTTCCCCGTGAAAATTCTTATTTTGGTCATACTTCCAAGACGTAGTATGTGTTTGCGAAGTACAGTATCCACGCCAATGTGGTGACTGACACCAAACGTTAGATTCATCCGCACTGAGTCGTGCTGGAGCACAACGCACTAAACAATAATAATACTGCATATGACTGCAATTGCAGGTTTCAAACAGAGATGGCGACAAAGAGGCAAAACTTCCGGACTGCAGCTTTAAAAATGGTAGTGTATCACAGTTTCCACAAAAATTTTAAGCAGCACAACTGTTTTCAACATTGATAATAATCATAAATGTTTCTTGAGCAGCAGATCATCATATTAGAATGATTTCTGAAGGATCATGTGACACTGAAGACTGGAGTAATGATGCTGAAAATTCAGCTTTGATCACAGGAATAAATTACACTTTACTATATATTCACATAGAAAACAGCTGATTTACACTGGAATAATATTTCACTGTTTTACTGTATTTCTGATCAAATAAATGCAGCTTTGGTGAGCAGAAGAGACTCTTTCAGAAATCCCTTATGATTCCAGACCTTGGATCTGTAGTGTGTAAACAGTTTTTCTGTTTGGCACAGATTTTCAGTTTGCTCTAACTTTCCCACAGTGGACAATCAAATCCCAAATCAAAGGTGCGTTTGATTCTTCTCTCCATACAGTATGTGAGACGTTGCCGACTGTCACAGTCAGACTGAAGAGCGTTTCAGCCGCGACACACTTATTGAATTTCTTTTCTTGATAAAATTTGTAGGCACTGAGGGAAGCAGTCGTGGAGTAAGCACTGTCCTTCCTTTGGCTTTTTGAAATCATTGAGTTTCTTATTGATTGTCAGTGTGTTTTCAGGAGGTGTGCTTTGAAGGAGTGGAGTACAGATATCAGAGCGACTCTCTCCCGTCGATCAATACAGCTGATTAATCACCACACTGTCCTGCCGTCGATATCATATGCAGCACTGACCTGAGACGCCAAACGGCCTTACAGCGTCCAGGACGGTACGCTTCTACAAAATAATCAGTTACAACCACCATACAAATTAGAATAATTAAAACTTCATTAATGTCTCAGTTGTTTCCTCTATACAGCAATGACATTAAATAGAAATCAAAAGGAGATTTCACAGATAAAACGCTGCAGTAATCTCATCTTCTTGAGTTTCAAGCTCAAAAGCACTTTTCACATTGTTTCAAAGCAGCTTTACAGAAAATCATGATCTTAATGTTTATAATATCTCAATATCTTCAAAGTCGCATTTATCAGATTAGAGCTGGATGATTATATAGATACATTTTGAGACGATGACTGACAAATATGCATCACATTAAGTTTCTGAGTTTGTTTATGTGTGTAATCTAAATGGATGGACATTTTATATGTAATTCAAATACATACATCTGAAGTGTATTGTTTTGAGTGTAAACTGTGCTCAATATGAGCTCAAACATTTCTCATCAGACGACCTGAGCTGTTCTCCACGCTCTCTATTGACTTACATGTGTCTGTTTCTATCGTAGATTCAATGAAACACCTGAGAACTCCTCAGAAGTTCTGGAAGCGTCAGGTTTTGTGGCGTTTATCAGGAGTGTGTGTTTCATCTCACCTACAGCTCTGAAGCATCAACACATCTCATTGATCAGGCCGCGAATGGGATGTTTGCATTGATTGGGAAAGTGCTGGCTCTTATTAAAGGACCGCTGCTTCTCCCCAGGCCTGTGTTCGGTCTGAGCTCTGGACTCTATCGATTCACCCCGCTGTTCCTCTCCAACACGGCGGCCCGCAGCCCTGCGCCAGCTGTAGCTCGTGATAAACGATCGCAGATTTAACAAATCCTGCATCAATATCATATCTGGCGTGGGAGAGCTAGCAGGCGTAAACATTTGGTTTGGACTGAATTAGCGGCTGGTTAATATTCCCAGTAGTGAACAGTGTCAATAGAGACAAGGAAGCAGAAGGACTCTTGACTTGAGAAGCGACGGATCAGGAGACACCTCCATGTTCAGGAATGACTAACAGTGGCTTCCATGTCTTTATATGAAAGTATGAACTTCACCTGTTACTCTGTTGCTCTCAAACAAACTTAATTCAGCACATATAAGACATCCAAAGCCGATGTGTATTGTCATTTATAGACGAGTGCCTGTACTGACTGAACTTGTCGAATGATCTCAGATGTTTCACATTCATGCTGAAAAGAGGATCAGTGTTGCCAACTATTCAGTGATGTAGCTAAAGCCGCTTCAAAAGTCACTAAATGTCTCTAGAAGATGTAATGCGCCAACCGTTCTCTACCAATCCGAGCTCACATACTGTCATTTAAATATAATATATCTGAATGTCCAATAAAGCTGTTCTCATTTACATATTTTCTGTCAGACAACAGAACGAGTTTGATATAGTGACTGACTGCATGTTAACCAGCAATCCAAAGAGCCGCATTTTTAGTTGTGTTCGCTACAAGGGCCTGAAAAGTTGTTAATTTAGTGACGAAGACCAGGATTTCTGTGCTGGACTAACCGGTTAACCAGCATGATTCTTGAACACTGGTGCTCAAGTAAAATGATGGTAAAGATGTTATCGTTAAACTAAAACTATTAAAATCATTTTCGTTAATTAAAATAAAGCTGAAATAAAATATCAATATTAGATGAAGAACTTCATTAACTAAAATTCGATATGTTGCCTGACAACTTACTGAAAAACGTTTAAAATGACTAAAACTGAAATAAAAATAAATTAAGCTAAATAGAAACACATAACAAAAGTTGATTAACAAAATGACTAAATATTATACACCAATACAAGTGTTTCAACTCTTAACCAGCAGGACATCCTTCTGCAGGTCGATCCCAGATAATAACTATGATCATATTTGATGATTTGACAACACAACTTTTCATTATCAGAGTATTTTTAGAATTATTTATATATTATTATGATATTTATGCATATTTTGAATTAGCTTTTATTTGTATATTTTCAATTTTCAGATATAAAATTTATTTTTTTATTTTTTTATTGTTTCTAATTAGTTTTAATGTGTATGTTTGTGTGTGTGTGTGTGTGTGTGTGTGTGTGACTTATTTTAGTCTCCCTGATAAACAAATTGTTCATTTTTTAAATATATATTGAAACAGATTTTTTTATATTTTATTGTTTTAATTTTAAAGTTTTTGTGATGTTGTTGTTTTTTTGTCATTTTTATTAGTTTTTTTTTTGCGTCTGTATAGTTTTTATTCATTTTTAAAGTATCGGTTCTTTATTTATTAAGTTTTAATCTATAATGTTTTAGTTATGTTAGTACTTCAACTTAAAGTAAATGAAAATGAGAAATGTTGACTTGGTAACTAGCTGAAGTTTTTTATATTTATATTTTATTTCAAATAATGTTTAGTTTATTTCAAGAAGTAAAAGTTTTTTTTATGGTTTTAGTTTTAGTTAATGATAATAACTCACATTTGCATTAACTCTAGAACTGCACATGTTGATCTGTGATGATGTGCTTTGACTGACTGGACCTCGTTTACACCTGAACACCTGCGATCGCGTCACCTGACATCAGTCCTCACACCAGGTGTAAGTGAGTCCTGGGGTACGTTCAAGCTCAAACCGGTGCTCAAAGTTTTGCTACGGTTTCCGGGTCGAACGACATGTTTCCTGGAAATGGTGTGCAATGGAGTTTGAGATACGTTTTTTCTTGTTTGGTGGGTGTGTCAAAAATGTCAGCAAAATCAGCAGCAACATGTATATTAACCACATGGTATTAAAGAGACAGCCCACACAATGGGTCCAAGTAAAGTCGTTTACAAATGTGTTCTCTTTTATTCTGGACGGCAAGGGCAGTGACTGTAACTGAGAGCGTATTTTGCAGTATTAAACCGACTTCATCAGGCTCCGAAAATTATTCAAAAAGAACACAAAGAATGGCCTTCTCAGCTGCCATAGATGCAACTCTTGCGTCATCAGAACAGGGTGTTTAACGCACCACCGTTTCCATTTAAAAAACGTTTTGTCAGGGCTGAACGCAGCCCTTTTGTTACAGTATATAATACCATTGAGAATAAGAGGCGTTTACACGACACCATTTTCAACTAAAAACTAAAGACTTTTTATGCATTTTGGCCGTTCATTTACACGACAACAGTGTTTTGGGAGCCTGAAAACACAAACTTTTGAAGACGTCTTTCAAAGTGCAAGTTTTTGAAAATGATACCATTATTGTTTCCGTCTAAACTACAAAAATGTGAATTTGTGAAACGGTGTTCAGTCTATGGGCACGTGATGTTTCTTTACAAAGTGACATCGCCATCTACTGGCCTGGCAGAAGAATACAGAGTTTTTAGTCGTTTTCATGGATCCGTGTGAACGGGGATCATTTTGACAATGTGTAAACGTACCCTAAGATACCTTGTTAGGAGAATTCCCTTCTTCTGTCTCTTTCTATCCGCAGGTTCCTCGTTCTCACATGTCAAGCACGTCTTTCCTAACTGAACAGCGCTGGGCCTCAGTAAAGCTGCTCCGGCTCCCTGCGGTCTTTCTTCCCGACCGTGGCTGGAGCCGCAGAGAGCCGCGTGACCGCCGACACCAGCCGTCCTGTCAGAGAAGTCCCTCCTCGTTTTCCCAAATGAAATGTCACTGTGACAGTTCGGAGAGGGCGAACCCATAGCACGTCTCGTTAGTTTGACGGCTACCTGTGACGGCTGACATAATGAATGACACTCAATGCAGATCATCTTCACACTGTGATAATTTATTCGCTTTCAGAAACCTCTTCACGTTTCTTTTTTGTCTTTCTCTCATTTGTGAACGCAAGATGACAACATATTCCTCAGAGGATAAGAACAATCCAGACGACACGGTATATTCACGTTTATGCTTTACTCCTGACAAGTGTGAACAGTAACAGGTTGTGACGACTTCTCAGTGCAGAGCTCCAGTTGTTTAATATGAATGAAGTCTCTTCTGCTCATCAAACCTGCATTTATTCAATCAAAAAATACAGTAAAAACAGTGAAATATTATTAGAATGTAAAACAGCTGTTTTCTATGTGAATATATAGTGTAATTTATTCCTGTGATCAAAGCTGAATTTTCAGCATCATTTGCTGCTCAAGAAACAATTATGATTATTATCAATGGTGAAAACAGTTGTGCTGCTTCAGATTTCTGTGGAAACCGTCATACATTTTATTCTTCAGGATTCTTTGATGAATATATTTGATGAAATATTTTGTGGCACTCATTATTTATAATCACACTGCAGTCAGACTGTAAACTCTCAACTCATTTTGCTGTTCATTCAGTATCGGTGTGAGAAACACTGTCAGGAAATGTTCTGCGTTCACACTGTAAATGAGACACAAAAACAAACAATTAATGCTAGGGGACTAAATTATAAATGGAATAATAATAAAACTGTGGCAGGTAAAAGATGAGAGCTTACTGGTTTGTCTTTTAAAAGGAAAGGAACGAGGAAAAGAAAAAAGGCTCTCAACCTTAGTGCAGCTCATTAGTCCTGGATAATTTCATGCACAAATGAGACGCCTTCTTAATGAATCATTTTTAAATATTAGCATGTCAGATGTGGATCTCTCAGGAGTGGATCCGCGGAAGGAAATTTGAATACCATCATATTTACCTGTTTTTGAAACACTTTGAATTTGCATGCATTTACGACATGTGATTATCATCATGTATGTAATGCATTTAATGAGAAAGAGCAAGGAAAACATTCATTATCACCCTCAGCATCGAGTGCGTGTGAATTTACCGCAGTGGAAATGAGACCTGCAGAAGTGAAGACTGACAAATGTGTTCAGATGAAACAAGCTGTTTTCTCTCAGAAATACCGCTAATGCGAAAATATAACCTGACACGCTTGTGCACGGCAGAAATAAAGTATGGAAATTTGCCCCCCAGTTGTGAATAAAATCTGTGAAATCCTTTGTAAGTGTATTTCAGTTCACACAGTTTTTTTTTTATTTTTATTTTTTTTATTTACAAACTGAAGGGCGAGTGAAAATTATTGTCTGTTGCTCAGATTTTTGAAGTTTGAACTGTACATTGCAGTTTATTCTGGCCAAGAACCGCCCACTTACATTGGTTTTTTCATGGTGTTTAGGGGCAAGTTCATCTGAAACATATCTGATACCACTGATGTGGAGCGATAATACAATTATCTGAAAGTTGTTGCAGTCAAAAGCATCTGATTGGAGCTTGTAATGTTATTATTTTCAAGTTTGTGTTGAAGATAATAATATTTGTTCTTAGGAGGAAAGCTTATTCTTCAGCAAAAGTCTCCTTTTTTGATCTCCATGTAATCTCAGTGCTGTCTAGGAAAAAATAATTAAAAAGATCTCATTGAGGATTTTTTTATTTAAAAAGAAAAGTTTGACTAAATATATACATAAGGCCAGTTCAGTCTGACATGATTCTACAGTCTCCCTACAGTCTGTCAATCATTCAGAGGTCCCGCCCTCTAAACGCTCTGCATCACCGTCGTCTCCTGCTCGTCCGAGTCCTCGCGCATGATTGGCAGACGTATTCAGCGGAACTGTAGAGTGTGTCACAATGAGGCGTCTCTCGTGAGTTTCCCTGCTTCGCTCTTTCCCTCAGGGATGAAGGAAGGAATCGTCCTGTCAGAGGAATCTGAGAACAGCAGAACGCTGCTTTAGTGTTCCTTCTAAGAGTTTAAGATTACATCACTTTCATGCTAGTGAAACATGGAATTATATATATAGACATACACTACCGTTCAAAAGTTTGAGGTGAAGTTTGAAGATTTTTCAAATATGTTTATTCAGCAAAGACGCAATAAATTGCATGACAAAACCTTACCAACCCCAAACTTTTGATCTGTAGTGTATTTCCCCTGTTTACTGTCTTAAATAAGTGTTCATTTTGAGCTCATCTATATGCTACTGTACTTCTAAATGTGGACAAATACAAAGTTCTGTCATAAAACGCTAGATGCCTCAGGCTGATAGGTCCTTAACTCAAACTGCTTGCAATCACATCGTTCTATATAGGGCACAGCTGATTGGTTCCTGCTGTATCAGTAGCCAATGAGCTCACTGCTCAATCTTCAAATACTGGTCAGCATTTTCTTTAGCAGTTGCAGCACACTTTCAGAAACCCTCCACCTTCCCCAGCTCCACCTGTATAGATCTGCTATGGATAATTTATCTATGCTATATTGTACAGCAGCAGCATGTTTTACTTGCTCAGAGCAGTATGCCGTGTATGTATTGGCAGTAGCAAGTCCTGTACTTGCTCTGCAGCAGCAATAACCAATCGCAGCAGCAGAAGTAGCAATTACAGCAGAAGCAGGAGCAAAATCTAAAAGAAGCAGCAATAACCAACAGCAGCACCAGCAGCAGCAGCAATAACCAACAGCAGTAGCAATAACAGCAGAATTAGCAGAAATAATCAACAGCAGCAGCAGAAAAAAACTACAGAAGGAGCAGCAGCAATAACAGCAGCATCAGCAGCAATAACAGCAGCATCAGCATTATCCAACAGATGCAACAATAACCAACAGAAGCAACAGCATTAACAACAGTAGCAATAACAGCAGCAGCAGCAGAAAAAAACAACAGAAGGAGCAGCAGCAATAACCAACAGCAGCAGCAATAACAGCAGTGTCCGCATTATCTAACAGCAGCAGCAATATCCAACAGCAATAACAGCAGCAGCAATAATCAACAGCAGCAGAAAAAAACAACAGCAGCAGCAATAACCAACAGCAGCAGCAGAAGCAATAACATAACCAACAGCAACAAAAATAACTAACAGAAGAAGCAGCAATAACAACAGCAGCAGTATCAGCAGCAATAACCAATAACAGCAGCATCAGCATTATCCAACAGCAGCAGCAATAACCAATAGCATCACCATCAGCAGCAGAAAAAAACAACAACAGAAGGAGTAGCAGCAATAACCAACAGCAGCAGCAATAGCAGCAGTGTCCGCATCATCTAACAGCAGCAGCAATAACCAACAGCAGCAGCAATAGCAGCAGCATCAGCAGCATCAATGACCAATAACATCAGCATTTTCCCACAGAAGCAGCAATAACCAACAGCAGCAGCAGCAGAGCCAAGACCAAATAAATCAACATTGTTATAACCATTACCATGCCAAACACTCAGAGAGTTGTAATGAGAGAAAATAATTTTTACATATATAAACTTCCAGAAAAAACACACCAAAAAATACTGATGACTCATCCTGCGCTACACAGTGTTTTTTTATCCAACCAGATTCACTCTAGAATGAGAATGTCCCTCCTACAACCGACTAGCAAGTATCAAGTCATGGCTGTGATGTAACTAAAGCCTATCGGCTATTAAAAATGAATGAGTGTCTTTGAAATGTCCCGCCTCTACTTCCTGTTTAAACAGAAAATATTTATATGTCAGATTATGAAAGTAAAAGAACAGCTTTTCATGTTTCATTTAAATGATATGTGCATTACTCCAAATGTTTTTGTACCACAGTTATTCTGCGGTTGATTTGCACAGATTTCAGTTGTCTGTCTGACGCTCTTTCTCTCTCTCTTGTCTGTCTATGTTCAGAGAGCGCCAGCATCAGTCTGATGCCAGCAGCCGGAGCCCCGGGGCCGGGCCGGGCCGAGGACAGATGTCACCATATTGGACTGATGCACTTGACTAGATTTTATGTGGGAAGGCGATGTTAGGATAAACAGTTAAACACAAAAACACATTCCCAACAGACCACGTTGCTACACACACATTTGAAAACAACTCGCTTTTGGGTCTGTTTCTCACGCAAAGCTATCGTAGGACTTGAAATACTCATATGGAGCTGATGACAGTATTTATCATGATCTGTTTTTGTTCTATGGAAAAGACCAGCGCAAACATTCTGCAAAACATCTTCTTTGTTGTTTCACTGATGAAAGAATATCATACAGGTTTGAAAGAACATTTATAGAATTTTAGAATTTCGAATGCATGACCCCTGACTGTACGATGCATTTAAATTCTTGGAATAACTGACGGAAACGTTTCCATAGCAGCACACGGAATAACAACCTTTGTTGCATTAATGAACATTCACCAGTTGATCAGTCGCTGTGTGTGTGTGTGTGTGTGTGTGTGTGTGTGTGGTCATGTTGGCTGAGCTCCAGCCTCGTTCATCAGGCGGTTTGGAGTCTGTTTGTCTTGTGAGGTCAGAGAGGAGCAGGATGTGTGTGTTATTAACGCACATGTTGCAGTGTGTGTGTGTGTGTGTGTGTTTGCCCTGCAGCTGAACGTATGCAGAGGGTTCAGTACAATCACCCATAATCCTTCACTCCCTCCTGCCTCATGCTCCGAGCGTCTCTCTCTTTATCAGCTGTGATATAAAACAAACATTGCAGCATAAATAACAAGTCCATTATAATGTTTAACAGTCATAATATAAAATAAAATATCAGTCAAATAAATCTGAAAAAAAAAGTCAAATGATATTTGTTTTTTTAAGAAAATTCATATTTTTAATTATCAAGGACGCTTTAAATTTATCGAAAGTGACAGTAAAGACAATTATAATGTTACAAAAGATTCTATTTCAAATAAATTCTGTTCTTCTGAACTTTCTATTCATCAAAGAATCCTGAAGAATAAAATGTATGACGGTTTCCACAGAACTGTTTTCAACATTGATAATAATCATAAATGTTTCTTGAGCAGCAGATCATCATATTAGAATGATTTCTGAAGGATCATGTGACACTGAAGACTGGAGTAATGATGCTGAAAATTCAGCTTTGATCACAGGAATAAATTACACTTTACTATATATTCACATAGAAAACAGCTGATTTACATTGGAATAATATTTCACTGTTTTTACTGTATTTTTGATTAAGTAAATTCAGCCTTGGTGAGCAGAAGAGACTCTTTCAAAAACATTAAAAAATTTATGAACAATAGTGTGTATATAGGCAATATTTCAGTGGTCACATGAGATCCAACATAAAGAATAATTCAGTGCTCGGTGGTTTGTGTCATTGAAAGGTAAAGGAGGAGAGCAGGAGAGGTGGGAAGAGAAAAGGCTCTCAGTGACTCTCACCTCCTCGTCTCCCTGCGGACGTCCAGCGACGGAGAGACTCCTGCAGCGCCGGGACAGGCAGGGATGGTCCATCTTTACCTCATGAATACGCACAAATAGTTCAACTTCTTAATAAAGTTACTCTTTTGATAAATAAATAATTATGTGATGTAGGGGTCTGTTTTCTAGTAAAAAAAAAAAAAAAAGTAAGATGCTAAAAACTAGAAAGTTTTCTAAAGATGCTAGAAAGTTTCTTTTTCTTGAGAAGCAAAATTGTGTATAATTATACATGTAGATAACAGTGGAAAAGTGAGAGATTGTGAGGAATTCCAGCACTTTAAGACGGATCACAACACACAAACAAAATGGACAATCTGAGACGTTTCCTTTGTTTTGCATCCAAAGACAAAGTGCCTGAGGTTTGTCCCCTCAGTAAATGACACCGATGTCTAAAAGCCTGTTTGCGGGTGAAGAAGGAGAGCAGAAGCTGGTGTGAAAGCAGAAGTGGAGGTGTGCGTGGCTGTGGATCCCTGGAGAAGATGCTGTGAAGATCTGCTCACTTCACCTCCATCTGACTCCAGCAGCAGCACATCACGGCCTGGTCACTACACACACACACACACACACACACACACACATATTCAGTCCTTAATATCCTCCCAAAAACACACTCACACACTCTCTGAAAGGTAATGGTGCGAAGGTCTCCGGGGTTCAGGGTGTTGTTGAATGTCTTGCAGGTTAAATGCACTCTTAAATACTCACTTCTCAACCTGAGCAGAGCCCAGAGACACGCCGGCCGGGTTCAGCACAAACACACTCGTCTGCTGCTTCATCACAGCTCGTATGTGACGCGTCTGTGGCGTGTTTCATCTCTCGGACCTGGAAGTGTTCGATTTGCTCTCACTTCACTGTTAGATGTTGCTTTTCTTTCTGCTCCTGTGGTTAAAAATTAAATTTCTCTATGCCCACACATTTCAATTTAAATTATTTTATTATTAAATATTATTTTAATGTTTAATTTTATTTTTGATATTTTAATTATTTCTAATTTTTTTTATTATTAAAAAAGTATGCATTTTGTAAAAACAAACAAAAAAATGGTATGATATTAATTTTTTTTTCTTGGTTTATTCACAATCCTCAATGCTTTTGGTTGTATTTACTGTATGTTTTGTGGGTGGAGAAAAATTAAATGAACCAGTCAAAATGGATAATATCATTTATTTCTCTCTGAATATTCTGTATAAATTCAGAATGATTTCAATATTTAGAATATGGCAGAAATAGTGAGAAAACTATAGAGCCTCAACTGAAATGCATTACAAATACTGTTTGATGTTGACTTTATATGCTTTATTATAATCTATTTTATATGTTTTGTTTCTCTAGAAAAGGTCTCAGTCTGTAATTGTATCGTCCTGCAGTGTCTTCCTTCAGGTCCTGTAGTCTCTGTCCAGTTGAGGACTGTCATCTTTTGTTTAAACAGCTTTAATTATTAAACACCTTCAGGTCCCCTCGGGGTCCGCGAGATTAACGCTCGTAACGGAGCGACACGGCGGCTTTATGCGATGCTCTTATTCACTGTAAACTTCTGTACAGCCACACTGACTCACGCTGAGAAAGTACAGAAACACAAAACTACTGAACAGACCTGCAGGAAACTCTGCGCTGCCCTTTGGCTTTGGCTATATCTGTATTTATTTATTATTTTCTTTTATTTATCGGCTGGTTTTATCGTTCTTACCTAGAAGCAGGTTGGCAGAGGTTCTAATGTTGTGTGTGTTCGGCCGCTGGACGAATCTTCTGTAAACCTGCATGTAAATGGACTGGCGTCTCTCCGGAGACCTTCCGTTCGGCTGGAAATAGTGCACTTCACTTTGCTTTCTGGGATTTTTTTCTTTTTAAACCTGCTGCTCTAAAATACACAAACAAAAGAGTGCCGAGGATTTGTCTCATATGAGCAGCTTTAGGGAGGAATAACAGCTTCTGCAGCTTTTGATTGAAGGAAATGTTTAATGCAGGAACTTCGAATAAACACACACTCGCCTGTTTAATAAGAACGGACCGTACAGATCATAAATACATGTTGATTCTTTTCAGCTAAGAAAGCACAGAAATGAGAAAACACACGGACACACACATCACTTGGTTTTTATTTCACTTAACATTCATTCAGATTGTCATTGTTAGAGATTCAGGACTGAAGCTGAGAAGCTCTGGAAATACACCAGCAGGTCAAACGCTGCAGGGCCTGAATCTCTCTCGCTGTCCTCTTGGCTCTGGGTCACCAGCTTAATTGTATTTTCAGGCATTGTGTGCGTTTTATTTTGATGTTCAGGAGAATTGTAAATGAGATGAACGAAATGAAGATGAAGCGAAGATGAGCTTTGACTTCTTCACAGGAAACTTTATTCAGAACTGCGGTTTGTTTTCTTGATCAGTCAGCAGATGCTTGAATGATGTTTGTCATTGTTTGGATGTTAAAATACTTTCTAGTATCCCAGTTTCATATGCAATTTCAATTATATGCAAATAAGCCAGTCATAGGGTGATTCCTGTATAAAAACAAACACAAAAAACATCCATCTGTTTGAGTAGCCTGTCATGTGCATTCAAGTCATGTTGGAAAGATCGTATTTGTGAGTTAAACACACATGAACGACGAGATGGATTGTCTTTGAGCCCTAAGTTTTGTTTCTGTAGTCGATGCTTTTGCATATATATGTCAGGGTTTATCAGTGTTTGTGTTGGATTTGGGTGGGTTTTGTTGATGTTTTAGTTAAATTCCATGGTTTTTCATTGTTTGATTATCACTCGCACCTGTTCTCCACTTCATTGATTGGTTTGTTCTGTGTCTTTAAGCCCTGTGTTTTGTTCAGTTCATTGTCTTACTGTGTTGGTTGTTCAGTTCGTGTTTTTTTGATCCTGAGATTCTTGAGTATTTTGTGAAGATTTGAGTTTTGTTTATGTATTATTTTGTTCATATTAATAATATTGTACAAATAGAATTAAAAATCTTGCTGTATTTTTTGTGTGGAAACAATATATCGCCATTTTTTTGTCATAATTAAATGGGTAACACTGTAATATGGGGATCAATTCTCACTTTTAACTAGTTGCTTATTATCTTGCATGTTTATTAGTACTTATAAAGCACATATTAATGCCTTATTCTGCATGACCATATTCTACATCCCTAAATCCTACCCCATACCTAAACACTACAACAACTAGCTTACTAACTATTAATAAGCAAATAAGTAAATTAAGAGTTTATTGAGGCTAAAGTCATAGTTAATAGTGAATGTGTGTTCCCCATACTAAAGTGTTACAATTAATTTTAATACTAGCACTAAACTTTTAGTTTAATTGGGCAATGACAGGTTAATAAACCTCATACAACAAATCCAGTGACTAGTTCCAATCCAGTCCTCATTCTCTCAGATATTTGGGTCTGAGTCCTGCAGAGGCCAATAATGCAGCTCAATAAACTCAATGGCATTTTTGCATCGCTGTGTCGACTGTGACCTGTGATGTTTAATGAAACCTGCACAGGCCCCAGAGAGACGATTAACGGCCGGATCTCGCTCCGACTGCTCTGGATTGAGGGTTCAGAGGCTTCCGGATTCTCCCCGAAGGGATCCGAGAAACAAATTAGCCACACGTTTGTCGTAGGTGTGTGACTCCATGTTGCACTTCATCAATACATTCAGTCTCCTCAACACTGATGAAAACAACAGCAGACAAACAGAGTGCAGGTTACCATAGTAACAGTGTAAGGTAAGCTGCCGTCATTAAGCTTATTGTTTGTTTATATTATATAGTGTATTAATATTGTCTCCTAATTGCCTACATTGTGGAGACCAAAGGGTTTACTTAGTTATATTTCTCTGAAGCTTTCATTTAACCACAACAGGTCGGCTAATGAAAAACCTCCTCCACAATCTGATTCTTTTGCACAAGTGCTGGCTTTATGAATCTGATCCGATTTCATAATTGTGCTTTTCAGTGACTGTTTAATGTTTAAAAATGACATGTACCTGTGTTGGATTAATTATCATTTTAAACATGCCATCATTGCAGTTATATACATAATTTCCATTTTTCAATTAATATTCAAATGATGTATAGCGTTTTATATGCAAATATGTAATATATTCAGGATTAGCTGTATTACCTTTAATCAGTGGCTGTCCTGAACTAGCAGCTCTGTTCTTAATAAGCTGTTTCTCTGCAAGTTCCTCTTTACTTATTAGAATACAATACACCAACGCCGGACACAAAAAATCTCGAGTATTATTTCTCACAATTAACGAAGAGTCGAAAACATGGGGCCGAGTTAATTTGCACCGGCAACAGACGTGCGCTCGCACACACGGCGGTTCGGAGGTGGTAAACAGACTCCTGACTTCCCCAGAATCAGTGAAGTGTTTCAAATCTAATTTGAATATATGAATGTTTGCTTTGTCTGTTGTGCTAAACTGACTCTGTGATTCGGGGGCAAATTGCAGCGGTGTGTTTAACGCAGGCCGGCGCTCACAGCAGAATGACTGCGGGCAGGTTACGGCATTATTCTGCTCTCTGTTTCTGAAGATTGACAACAGCCTAATTTACAGACCAGGGTTAACCCGAGCCCTCGGAGAGGACCGCCACTGGTTACCTGGATGGAGGGCTGTCTGTGTGAAACAAGTCATATCAGGCCTTTTTTATTATTGATATTTTTCCCCTTATGTCCACTTATAATGCTGGGAATTTTTTTGAAAATGAACAGTCATGATTTCTTTTTCATGACCATTTTCTATTTGTATGTTCATGTGGAGCCATTAATAGCCATAGTGGTGGGTGGGATCTGTGATGGGGCGTGGTTTGTTGGTGGGTGGAGTCTGTGAAATGTGCATGGATTTGGTGGTGGGTGGAGTCCATGATGTAAGTGTGGTTTTGGGGGTGGGTGGAGCCTGTGATTGGGTGTGGTTTGATGATGGGTGGAGTGTATGACATGAGCATGGTTTTGGTGGTAGATGGAGTCTGTGATGTGGGTGTGGTTTGTTGGTAGGTGGAGTCTGTGATGTGGGTGTGGTTTGTTGGTAGGTGGAGTCTGTGATGGAGTGTGGTTTGTTGGTGGGTGGAGTCTGTGAAATGTGCATGGATTTGGTGGTGGGTGGAGTCCATGATGTAAGTGTGGTTTTGGGGGTGGGTGGAGCCTGTGATTGGGTGTGGTTTGATGATGGGTGGAGTGTATGACATGAGCATGGTTTTGGTGGTAGGTGGAGTCTGTGATGTGGGTGTGGTTTGTTGGTAGGTGGAGTCTGTGATGTGGGTGTGGTTTGTTGGTAGGTGGAGTCTGTGATGGAGTGTGGTTTGTTGGTAGGTGGAGTCTGTGATGTGGGTGTGGTTTGTTGGTAGGTGGAGTCTGTGATGTGGGTGTGGTTTGTTGGTAGGTGGAGTCTGTGATGTGGGTGTGGTGGTGGGTGGAGTGTATGACGTGGGTGTCATGATTAATTTTTCATGACTGTTTTCCACCCTTTCTATGATTCTAACTGATTTGTTATTGTTTTTGCATCAAAATTAAGGCTATTTAATTTTTATTTTTGAGCAGTAAATTAAAGTTGCAGTATATTTCACAGTACAATGAACTCTTTTGTTTCAAAACAGCAAGGACAGTTTGATTCCTCATGATATGAATCCCAGAGCTGAGAGAAAACCCCCTAAATAAAGAGTCTTACACCTCTACTGCCGCTCTGAGCGCCTGCAGAGACACATTATGACTGTGTGTGTGTGTTTTCAGTGTAGAGATGTTACGGTGAGCGTGTAGACAGCAGTAAATGTATATGCCTGTAATGGATAGGTTTATTTTAGAGACAACCATCTGCTATCAATCTCTCCCTCTCTCTCTCACTCAGGGAAAACGATAAAGACAGATTCTGTCGTGAACGGGAGCTCGGGGTCCTCTGGAGGCTGAAAACGCCGGCATTTCCTGTAACAGTAATAAAAATGAGCAGGCTTAAAGGTGACATTTCACAATTTACTCTTATTTGTGTCTATAAAGTGCATTCTGCGGCTCTTGACTCATTCACGGTGCTTGCGTGTAAGAGGTGAACATTAACAATGTCCTGAGCAAATGGAAATTCTATCCCGTTTTATTAAAGCACCTGCGCTGCGTCCAGCAGGCCTGACCTCAGAGGAGACATTTTCACCTACTGTCACCTCCCGTATCCTTCAATTTATGCTCGCCTGCGCTCTCTAAACCCAAGGGCCTGGATAGGTAGGCGACAAAGACAGAAATAAAGAGAAAGAAAATGTTTGTCATTGGTTTTATGGAAGGACATTACTCACCGTTTATAGTATTTTTAAGCATGTTTTTTTTTTTTTTGTCATCCTCTTTGTACTGGGATGAGAAAATATTATATGTTTATATAGAGCCATTAACAAGTAAATCATGGTTATGGGTGGAGTCTGTGAGGTGGGCGTGGTGATGGGTGGAGTCTGATATGAGTGTTGTGGTGTTGGGGAGAATGTGATGTGTGGGTGTGGCTTGAGGTGGTTCGTTGTTGAGGGTGTGGAATTGGGAGGGTGTGATTTTGTTGGTGGGTGGAGTCTGTTGTTGGTGGTCTCTATAGATGTGTTCGACATCGGCTTCGGCTGAATGTAACCGATCAGCGAGAGCAGCCACATACAGGAGGGGAGGAGCTGAAAACGGAGACGTGAAGTCGGACAGTCGTAGTGACGTTTGCGCTGCGTTTGCATACTTTATCACAGCTGAAGTGAAATAAATGCAATATTTGACTAATACACCAATGATTCAGAGACATTTTCATTCAATACTTTATGTACTGCTTACAGCATCTGTTTGTACATAAAGTTCAATATAAGCATATACTATATAAAAACTAATGTAGTGGGGTCTAAGTTTTTTATCAGTTTTATTTTGATAAACATTACACAATATAACATTGCAACTACATGAAAAGAGCTTTAATTGTTATAAAAATACAGATTTGTGAGCATTAGTGGAACTGAAGGTGTGACAATAAACACGAAACACGTGATCATTGTCATGCGGTGAATCCGGCCAATCGTGGAACAGCTGTGTCGTCATCAGAGCTCGTGCAGCTCCTCTTCAGAAACTGCGCTGGCTGACTCAGGTGGCTGATCTCGAATCGCTCTCGCGGTACTTTGAAGCCATACGTCACAGTCACATGGCGTCGGCGCTGTCTCAAGTCAGACAAAATTTCTTACCAGCATGCACTGCTTTAAGTCAGCCGCCGATCGGTCTGTGCAAGTCGAACAAGCCTTATGTTATGGGTGTGATGTTGGGCGGAGTGTGATTTATGGGTGTGACTTAAAGGGGTTCTTTGATGTGGGTGGGACATTGGATGGAGTCTGGGAGTGGTTTATAGTGTAGTTATGGTAAGTGGTTCAGGATCAAAATGCTGTTTACAGCCTTATATGTACAGTACCTTTTCACTAATCAGCAAAAATCAGCATTTCAGACTGTATGTATCTAAACACACACACACACACAGAACTTATTCATCCAACAACCGCACCAGAGGACCCTTGTAATTGGTCATGCATGCTGCACAACGCTTTAGAGTTTGGGAGCTTATGGCTTCTGTTGATTTAAGGTGAGTCTTAAAATTGTAATATAAATGGAAATGGGCCTGTTTTTATATGTAAATGCCACTAACTGGCTAAAATAATGTATCACAAGCACACAGTTAATCACTGCACTGACACTCACTTCTGCTGTTTTTAGCTAGAAAATGTTGACCGTTTACTGAACAAATCAAGACATTTTGAAAGCGATTTTAACATATTTGTTCTTTCCTGTTTTTGAGAGCCTTTTCATAAACCCTAAAAGGATGGAGAAAGTGAGATCTGTGTGGGTGTTTTATCCTGTTACTTCGATTAGACTTTTCCAACTGTCGTGCGGCGGACGGGTCGGGTTGAGCCCTAATGCCAACAGATTGACAGGCGTGCTACAGCACAGAACACCCGCGCGGCCTCCGAGGGGACGAACTTTTATCTCGTCAAAGTGTTCATACACGGCTAAGACAGAACGCATCAATCTGAGGCGTTTGAGAGGCGAGCACTAATGTGACTTCAGCGCTGTCACCTCACGGAGACACTCGGAGACGCTCAGAGGACAAACCCATTACGCTAATGACCGTCCAATCGCCATGACCAATCAAATATGCCGACTCCCCCCCCCCGCATGTCTAAATGTGTCCGCGGACGCTGGCAGGAGAGAAGGAGCGGAGGGACTTTATTTTGACAGCGACTAAGGGACGCTTGACAGTAGTGTGCCAGCGAGCATCATTCAACGGACGGCCATCTTCAGAAGCAGCGGTCGGGTTCAGTCCACTTCTATTGTTCAGACCTCCGGCCCTCATTTACAGTCACTGGAACAGAGCTGACTTCCTCCACTGTCTGCTGATATGCATTGATGAACAGTTGTTTGGTGTGTTTATCCAGGGAATTCTTCCAACGCTTGTCAGGGAAAGCCACAATGATTTCAAGGGCCACTAACAACAAAAGACTGATTGAATAAATTTGTGTAAAAACAGAAAGAGGCAAACAAAACCTCAGCATGTTTCTCTGCGCTTCCAGAGCGTCCGGGTCAGACGAGATGTTTCTGGGCTCAAGAGTGAGTCTCTGCGGGACGAATCTGAGTCTCTGTCACACACAACAGTGTTGATAGTGTTGACTAAAACTATATAAAAGTATATACTATATAAAAGTTTTTTGTTAATTGAAATAAAGCTGGAATAAAAGAAAATAGAACTATTACACGAGAAACTTGACTGAAAAATGACTGAAATAATACAAGTTTAAATTGAAGTACTAAAATGACTAAAACAAAAACTGGAATAAAAATCAATTACTTAAAGTAGTTACAAAATTACTAAAATGAATAACTGAAAATATAAAAATAAAACCTAATTCAAAATATAAATAGATAATAAATAATACTAAAAATAAACACTGACAAAAAAACATACTTAATCTGAAATAATTAACAGAATAGTTCACGTAAAAATGACCTTCCTTATTCTGTGGCACAATGTTTTGGAGAAGGATGACGCTGAACGCAGACAGTGAGCAGGACCTGTCAGTCACAGCATCACATCAGTCGTCTATAGGACTCTATATTATAAGTCTTCTGAACTCGTATGATGTTTTGTGTGAGACGAGTCGTGTCAGGTTTGACGTCACTGATGCCAAACGACATTCGTTCTCACATCTCTCATGACCAAACGCATCACGGCAAGTTGATATGCACACGTGTTGAGACCTATTATAAGATTATTATCAAACAATTTGAATTACGTAAAATAAAATTATATTATAATATGACTTCAGAAGTCAGATGGACTATATTTATGATCATTTCATGCCCAGTTTTCACCCTTTTTAGAGCTTCATCCACTTTCTCTGTGTGTAAAATCATACGTTTAGTGCAATGTGAGGGTTAATAAATAGTGATAGAGTTTTTGTGGGGTGAACTATTCCTAAAATGCTACACACACACACACACACACACACACACGCACGCACCAAATGTGGTGTATTTTTTTATACCAGCAATAATGAACATTCAGGGAAATTCGAGCAGATGAAAATGATTATATTGCTAATGTACGCTGCAATATTGTCCAGTTCTGACACAAATCATAAACCTGTTCCTGTGCAAAATGCAAATAAATAAACCTCTGACATGTTTCTCCAGCCTTTACACATTTGCATATAAATCCTTCACAAAATTCCATTTTCTGCCCAAACAATTTAGTAATCGGCATGAAGAAATCCGATAATTCCAGCTATAATTTCTGAAAGTAACGTCGGGGCTCTTTGCTCATAATTAAAGGAAAAGGAAAGAAGTAAATGTATTTACCTCACGGCTAATTTAAGGAAACATCAAAAATATTGCAAACGACAGTAGAGTGGTTAGTGTGAATTTCATTTGCATAAGTATTGTGTTCTTAGTGTTAAACCTGTAATCCAGACGGCGTGTTTGAGTCCGCCGCTGGAAACTTCTCTCACGTATTCTCATGTGGACACCACGACCCATAATGCAAAGCGAACACAGTCCTTACAGAAGAACGTGTGACGGTGAGGGTCTGTGGCCGCAGACGGTGAGCAGGTGGTTTATAATGAAGCTGATTCTGACCTTTTAATGCTGCAGTCATTGATTGAGAGCGGCAGCAGGCCCGGCTCAGTCCGGAGGTGATAGATTATTTAATTAACTATTGACCTTTCTGCCGCCCATTCATCGATGAAAAGCCTTTTATGACAGAGCTGCGTTTAGGCGGAGGGCTGCTGAGTTTTGATTTTTGGATTTACTGTTTAGATTCTGTTCCTTCTGTAGTTGATGTTACATTTTCATTCTGATCTGGTGATGAAGTTTCTCGTACTGTTACTGTTACTGTACTCTTCAGAGCCGCTCCGTCAGTCCTTCTGTCTGCGCATGATCTGCTGTCTTATTTCTATAGCATGTATTATTTGTACTACAGTATGTACCACGTTTAATAGTATATATAAACTGAAATCTGTCCTATTTGTCATTTGTTTTTCTCAAGTCATAAACATTTTTATCAGTCTCAAATTGCATTAATATCACTCTATGATGGAAATGACAAAACAAACATTTGTAAATAAAATGAGCAACTCATTTGACTTTTAGATAAACACAAAAATGTTCAATGTAAATTCTGTGATAGATTTTGAAGCAAAAGCATTAGAGGAGCACTGATATATACTGTAGTATTAGTGTTCCTGTCCAACATATTCTCTTGTTCTTTAACAGCGAGTGTCCTTTATTCATTCTCTTGATCTATTAGAAGTGTTGATGGCAGCACGAGCGCAGCCTCCCGCTGATCCAGAATCAGTGCTCCAATGTTTCCACAGATGTCAGATTCCCTCCCTGTAGAGAGACAGGCGTCGCGCTCTCCCGAGTGCAGTTAAAGAGAGAGACGCATGTCTTACCTTCCAGAGCAAAGAGTAAATTGGCCTCGAGAGGTTTTCATCTATTCAACCTGTTCGTCAGCGTGAGAGAGACAGACTGAAGCGAGACAGAATTAGCACTGATATGTCTGACTGAACGATGATGCTGCGCTGCTACAGATTCAGCGGCTGCTCGCTCTTCTCAGTCACACGCTAACATTAAACTCGCCTGAGATCCATTCAGGTTTAGAGAAGATGCTGTCCAGCTAACAGCGAATGTTCTCAGAACTTTGGCTAATGTTCTGGCAAGGTTCTCTCAAAGTTATGAACAAACGTTCTTCCAGTAACAATAATAGAACGTTTGTTCAACGTAATCTGGTCTTTAACTCTTTCCCTGCCATTGACGGAATTTTTCGGCAATCCATGTTTTCACTGTTATACAGTAGGGGGCGCTATTAGACATCTTCTGAAAGAGCACAGAATCTCCTGATCAAAACACAGGCGAAGAAGAAGCAGAAACGAGCGATAGAAGCATTGCTGACGCACAAAACACAATCATCAGATATTAAACAGAATATAAATCAAAACTGTCTAACATTATTGAACTCATGAAGAGGAAACGACTGTGAAGCTTTGAGGTGCTGATGGACTCGATCTACTCCATCTGTGTTTTGATCATCACTCTGAATCTGATCCGCATGAAGACTTTGACAAAACATGCTTTTCTCAAGTTTTTGTTCAAAATGTTGCCGTTTTATGAAACTTTCAAGTGTTGATAAAAAAAGACCACATGAAGCTAGAATAAAACCTTTCTTCTGATATTTGCATGTTCAGATATTCATACAACAAATTATTCTGTGGGCCATGAAAATTTTATGAAAATTATCAAAAATGTTGAAGCTGGTGGACAACTTTAAAAAAAAAAAAAAAATGCTGATGGGGAAAGAGTTAATAATGTTCTTAAAACATAAGCACATAAACATTATTTATAGATTGTTCATGAAACGTTTTAGTCGGACATTCGTTTTTAAATGTTATAGTTTACTTTATGCAACACAGAACTGACAACTGAACTCAATCAAACACAGGGTTTAAATACACAGGGACTAATCAAAGAAACGAGGCACAGCTGACATGACTAACGAGATGATTGATGAACAGGTGACAGGAATACAGACACACAAGAACACATGAACTGAACACAGCAGAAACAGACGTGAACAGAACTCAAACCGTGACAATAATGTTTGAAGAATGTTAACATGAAATGTTCTCTTAATCTTCACATAACTAAGAAAAAAATGTTTTAAAATATTTAAAAAACTGGACATTTTGAACATTCAGAAATAACGTTCTTATAACTAAATGGGAACGTTAGCGGAACGTTCTCAGAACATATTTGTGTCAGCTGGATTTGAAGTCACAGCGAGGCTGGTTTGGGAGCGCAGAAACTGATCTGTGAGTCTCTGAGCCGCAGACGCACGACTGTCATCCAGCAGTGACACCTGCGTCTGAGCTGAAGGTGAGCTGAGCGACACCAGCGTAATACAGTAAAAACAAACTTCAGCGCTGTTTCACATCTTCATCTGCATGATCAAATATTTGTTGTTGTTTCAGAGATTTCCAGATTATTTGTTTCTGTCACGCACATAAAAGTCAGATCCGGACGCACACAGGTTCACGCCGCACATCTGACGCCATCAATATTTATTGCTTATTGTTTAGAGGTATACAGGCCTGCAGATTACACACACACACACACAGATCACTGGATATCTGTCGCATTCTCTCTGTTCTATTAAAGAATGACACAGGGAGGGATCGCCAAAGCTGTAAATATTTAATAACTTCTTTGGGTTATTCATAAAAACAGACTCTCTGTACAGATCATCACACACACACACACTGCCTCAGGTCGCAGTGTATGACAGTCAGAACTTCCACACTCAGTTCAGAGGTCAGAAACACATCAGATCTTTTATTCTCTCCATGATGTGAAGGAAGATCAGTAATTCTGCATGAAGCATGTAAACATGGTAAACTGTTGTAAATGGAGCTGAGAGTATGACAGTAGGTAACATTTACATTCATGCATTCAGCAGAGGCTTTCATGCAAACAGAGGAACAAACGCAATTCATCAACGAACCAACAATATTCATATATACCATGCCAGGTTTATTTGACAACTAAAAGCAAGCACAAAAAAAGCATAAAATATAATTAAATTAGCACATTATTGTGTGTGTCTACAGAAACATCACATTTCATCTGTGCTCAGCAAAACATCAATCTGCTGTTTTCAACTAGTTTTGCAAATGTAGTTTTTCAAACATGTCTTTAATTAGTCATCTTCATATCACTTAAAGTCTGACAGACGACTAATGCTTCTCAGGTGTTTCTCCTGAGACAAAGACTCCAGCGTCTCTCGTGTGTCTCAAACATGATCAGACCAAAGTCAGACATTAAGATTTTAGAAGGTAAAGCATTACAAGTAACTTGAGATACGTAATCAGATTACTTTTTCAAGTAACTAGTAAAGTAAAGCATTTTCAATTTCAAAACTTTTCAATTTACAACAAAATATCTGTAATTTTTTCAAATAAGTAACGCAAGTTACTTTTCTCACATGTATTGACTGACCGCTCTTCTGTCATGTTGAGAGGCGTGTCTCTGTGTGAACATGATGTTATTGTAGTTCTAGACTAAACGTGGACATGTATTTACTCATCTCACTTACACAAAAACACTCAGTATTCCTCAAATTCCAGAATTTTATGCAAACCTGTAATAAATGTATTTAATGTCTTTGCTGCTGACCTTCAACGATCTAATTCAGCCATACTAATAGGCAAAAATGACTTTAGATTAGAACTAGAAATAAGAGTGTTGAACGTTCTTCTCCTGTATCATATTCTTCTTTAATCCAGAATGGCAGCACAGCTGAAAGGTTTGAGCGGCGCCCTCTAATGTACAGGAGTAAATCTGCATTTCCTTCTTTTCTTTGTTGAAAAAAGTTATATGCAAAAAAAAAAAAAAAAAAGCAATGCAAAAAAAGTAATGTAACGCATTAGTTTTCATAAAAAGTTATTTTAGTGCAACTTATTAGTATACATCAGAAAATGTACTCAGTACTTCTGTTTCTCTCTCTCTCTCTCTGTGTGTGTGTGTGTGTGTGTGTGTCACTCATGTCCTAGAAACGAGAAACGAGTGTGTCACATCTGTGATGTTGTGGCTCTGAGCTGTCAGCTGCGGCAGTGAGTTCCTTCAGTGCAGCCATGAGTGTTTATTTTCATATAAGAATTATGTGTACACACACACACACACACGATGAGATGAGAAGTTCTCTGCTGCTTTCATTAGCTCTGGCCTGCACTCACTTCCTCCACGAGAGCACATCAGTTCAGGAATGTCTTGTCCTCCTCAGAAAACAGAGATGAAGCTTCATTCCTCTCATGCAGGTCAGTTGTGTTAATGCAGTAATGACACTGAAGGGTTTCCTCATCTCTGCATGGATCATGCCAGACTTCACATGAATGTTTTTCCATTCTGATATAAAGATCTTCTGAACATGCAGCATCTCTAGAACAAGCACATACTATAAAGGACAGTAACGGTAATGAAAGATAAACTCTTTTTCTCTGTTAAATATTCTCAGTTTGCATTAAAGTTCATGTAGTTTTTCTCTAATCAAGGAATGAGAATAACAAATAATCAAAGTCAGTTCAGATAGAAGTTCTTCAACTTCAAACACTTTTATGTCCCAAGGGTTGATTTTTTTTTTTTTTTTTTTTTTATTAAACAAATTTACTCTTTTTTTTCCATGAAGGTCACATATTTTATTTATGCCTACTTTTATGTTTAGATTTCATTGTTTGTCTTGTCCCAGACTTTCAATCAAGAAAATGACCCTGAATAAACATTTGAGTAAAAAAATATTTTACTGTCAGCTGGTCTATTAGTGTTGAGGATTTTACAGTGACTCTTTCTGCAGGTTAGTTTCTCCAGTAGGTGGCGACAAATTGACTGTCTTTTTGAGTGAGTCACTGATTCATTCATTCAATCGATTCCTTCAAAAACGCTGATTCATTCAGGAACAAAACAATTCTCGGCAGTGAGTTTACGATTCAATGACACTAAAGATTATATCGGCAGAGTTCGTTCAGCTGTTTACATTGTCTGAAGACTTACCTCAGGAAAACAAAGAGTGAGAAAACACTGAATGAATTTTATGAACACGATTACGATATTTCGGCACTTCGGAAAGAGTCTGATGCTTCTCGCTGAATGAGCTTCAACAGGACATGCTGTAATTTATTTTCATAGTGAGCCTATGTTTTGAGAATTAGGAGTTGAATGACTAAAACAGTTGTTTGTTGAGCTCATTATTTTGTTAATTCCATGTAAAATATGGTGTGTTGGATATTATCGTATTGATTTAAAGGGTTAGTTCACCCAAAAATGTCAGTTCTGTCGTCATTTACTCGTCCTCGTGTCGTTTCAGGACTCCAGACTGCAACCAACTTGACAGAATTTTTTGGGGGTGAACTAACCCAATAACTTAATAGTTGAACTGCTGTAGTGATGTTTAGGATAGTGTGTTTTAATAAAACTATGTTGAGGAATCAGTGATTTGTTTTGCTCGTATTGAGGCCTGACAGACCGTCCGCTGTTAAAGCTGCAGATGAATGACTGAGTTTCTGCAGGTGTTCAGAGGTTCATCAGGATCAGACACTGAAAACAGTTGGTAGAATGTCAGCATGACTGCAGACCGCCTTTAATGTTGTAAATGAAGCGGCTGTAGTACCTCAGCAGCTCTTTCACAACACTGATTCTGCCGTAAAGCCGTTTATGACTAACAAACATCTGCACTGAAATAAAGCCTTCAGTGAGTCAACAGCAGAAGATTTCTCTGTTCAGCTGACGATCTTCACTGAAATCTACGATATTCTGCACAAGAATGTCGAAATCACTTCAGAAATCTCAGTCATCATCTTAGTCACACTTTTGATTAGTGTTTAAAAAAGAGTTACTAATGAACAATACAACTATGTAGTTACATCTTTGTTATTGCTTTAGTATTTATGTATGTGTAATACATGTGCATGTACTTGTTGAGTAATGGTCTTAAATGTTCTGCTTTATTGTAAAATTGATGGAAGCATTATATGATGTGTGTGTGTGTGTGTGTGTGTGTGTGTTATCACGTCGTCCTCTGTCGTGTCTCCCTCTGTTTGTCTCAAAGCTCTAATCATTTTATTTTCTGCCTGTATTTCTCTAAACGGAGGTGATGAACACGGAGAGCTCTCCATGTGAAGGGCGTCTGTCTCTCTCTGATTATCTTCTGTGTTTATTACCGTCACGCTTGTGCTTCTGTAAAGGTTCCAGTAAAGAACATCTCTGTGTTATTACTGTGAGAGAGTCACAGCCTCTGAGTGATGAACTGATGACACACACACACACACACACACACAGTTTGTAAGGTGAGTGAAAAGTTTGACACACAAACATGCATACAGACAATATCTGTTCTTTGAACATGCAAGTCAAATCTGTGTGTGTGTGTGTGTGTGTGTGTGTGTGTGTGTGTGTGTGTGTGTTCTGCAGGTTTTGTGCTCCTGTACGTCACATTCTCACTGGAGGCCGATGATATTTGTTGGATGTTAAACATCTCTCTCATTTCCTCCGGAGCGGTTCATCATGTAGAGTGTGTTTCAGAGCAGAGCTGGACAGTGTTGACCATCCGTCACTCGTCCACTCCAGAAATCTGAGCCGCTCCTTTAAAAGCTGAGGGATGGGAAACCCCTCTCTCCTTCTGACTTTCACATGAGAAACTCTCTCCATCCTTCACCTCCGTGAGCGAGTGACGTGTCTTCATCCCTTTCTCGTTAAAGTCTCATAAATCCTGGCTAAATTTAACCCAGCCCTCCGACGAGGACCACCGCTCCGCTCCCACTGCCTCTCTCACTCCCACATCACTGATCCCGGGAACAACTTCTTCATTATCAGAAAAAAAAAAAATAATAATAAAGAAAACAGCACTTCACACCTTTCTATCTTATAGACTCATACATTCTCTGTATGAATAAATAAGATAGAGACTTCAAAGGTTTTCACAAAAAAAATAAAAAAATAAAAAAAATCTCTCCACAGAACATAAAGCTGCCCTGTTCTGATCTGAGGTGACATCAGTCTGTTTCACACTAGAGAAAAACAAACAAGGACATAAATAAATACCTTTTTTTCATAAGACAATGAATGAAGAGAGCTTATTTTTGGACTAATTAAAAACATTTAACCCCAAATTCTCATTACTGTAATGCTCCAGATGTTCTGCTTTCATAAGAGTAATGAGAATTTGTGGTAAATTGTGCTTAATTATCATGAAAATAATGACACAATTCAGAAAAACTTAATGATCCTAAAAATAGTAGGCTTTTTAATGTAAAATATCCCCCCCATTGGACAGTGTATTCTAACAGTTCATGTCCAGATCATATCAAATGACATAGCAAATGAATTAAAGAAAAAAATACATTATAAATATAAATGTATTTTTTAGTACCAATTAAGAACATTTAACCCCATATTCTCAATACAGAATGCTTCAGATGTTTACAAATACAATATATATATATATATATATATATATATATATATATATACAGTATATATGATTTGAATACAATTACCTTGAAAATAATGCAAAATGTTCTTAATGAAAAATCCTGTTTTGTTAGAATCTAGTTTAATATGTAATGTTAAACGTTTGTTCAGACCCTAAACATGAGCAGTAATAGTAACAGCAGGATCGGACGCCGTCATGATGCTCTTTAATGAAGTCAGAAACTGACGGAAGACTCTGATTTCTAACAAAACTCTGTTTGTCTCTCGTCAGTGAGTTCAGCTTCACTTCTGTTTGTGTCCATCAGAGCAGATGAATGCGCTGAAACACTGGAGTGTGTGAATCCAGCGCTGTCGCTCCTCAGATGAATTATTTACAGCAGGAAAAGTCTCATGTTTCTCTCAGAGAGCTGCGGCCGTCAGGAGCAATGCAGTCACACACATTGTTAGAGGAGTGTGTGTGTGTGTGTGGAGTCATTAGTTTCATCTGTGCTGTGACAGATAATGCAGTGGATTGCGTGTGATGGTTAAACGTGTTTACAGTGAAGATGATGAGAGATGTGAGTCCTCCAGACGTCACTCATCAGTCAAACACCCAACACAGGCTTTATCTGAAAGAAATAACTAAAATAATGGACACACACACACACACACACACATTTGTGATGTGGTCCCAAGTGTAGTTTAAATTTCTTTGCTGAGTTTGTGAATCATTTTCACAGTAGACTCCAGATTAGGATTGAAAAGTGAATTTTCTGGAGTGGTGTGAACGTCTGATATAAAGAGCTGTGCTGCAGTGTAATCTGTGAGAGAACAGGCCTCCGCCGCTGGCGTTCAATCAGAAATAACCACATCTGCATATTCCAGCACACACACCATAAAACCATGAATGATCAACTTTTTGCAGAAGTTTGTTCACAGATCTTTGTGTTTTCTGTGTGTTTTAACACGTCCCAGAGGTTTGTGCCAGCAAGAAAATAAAAAGATCCATTATTGAAAGTGTTCAAACTCCTCCCCTAAAGCACCTTCCTTCTGTGTTATTAAACTTAATATGAAGCAATTATTTAATTTTAATATAACGTTATGAGAAAACAAGCAATTCAGAGTTTAATTGGTGTTGTTTTCATGAAGCTAACCTCTGTTCTCTTCCTCTTCATAAAAACACACGTTTTGCTCCTGAGCAGAGATGAAAATCTAATTTTCTTTCATCTTCTTGTCATTGAAATGCATGTTGTGGAAGAGAATGAAAAAAAGCTTTTTATAAACATAACCTACTAATGTGTTTTACCCGTGTTCATTTCAGTAATTAGTGATTTTAAGGTTTTTAACCGAATTAAATTCACAGCGGAGCGTGAAACAGCGGGGAAGAAACTCGTGCCGTCGGTTCGCAGATCCGGCTGCTGAGAGGAAGACGAGGGTCGACGCTGGTCTTCATCACAGATCACAGCAGCAGAAGGCCGGAAATCTCCAGATGGTAATATATAGGCTGGAGTGTATTGTGTGCATACACTGAAATTTGCTTAAACAATTTGTGCTCGTTTTACAATTAAGTTGCAATTAACTTGAACGTAGTGTTAGCCAAGAACGTTTTGCAATAAAGCTAGATTTCCTGCAGTGAATCTGAAAGTGTTTGTGCAGCAGAAGCAGAATAATGTTCACGTTTGAGGAGAATTCAGGTTTTATAGAATATATAGATGCAAGAAAGAAAACACCAATCACAACTGAGTATGCAAAGAAACGTAATAATAGAAGGCCGTCAATCAGTAAGAACACTTCACAATGACGTCACTGTGACAAGGTTTTAAAGTTTAATCTTGGATGTTTAAAAAAAGAAAAAGTGTGTGTGTGTGTGGGGGGGGAGGTTACAAACTCCAAAAATAACCTGCACACTGACTATGTGAACACCTTGTGTGTGTGTGTGTGTGTGTGTGTGTGTGTGAGTGTGTGTGTGTGTGTGTGTGATTTGTTGATGTAATTACCTCAAGCAGTTTGTCCGTTAATGTGTCCCTCAGCACATCACACCACAACACACACACATCTGGGCTGACGTCTGCAAACCTTAGTGAGAAAACAGCTTTCTCACAGGATAGATAGACAGATAGATAGATATCCTCTAAATTAAAAATAAACTTTATAAAGAAGAGCGAACACTTTATACAATGACAATGAATTAATTACACTGCAGTCAAACAATGTGATAAAACACACACTGATGTTATGCTATAAGCTGTGCTATTGGCAGCATTGACAAACAGAGAGTGTGTGAATGTGTGTGTGTGTGTGTGTGTAAAGGAATGCAAGTGTTGCTCCTCATTGGATCAGGAATCTCAGAGGTATATACAACATTCCACAAGGATTTACAGTGTGATACAGCTGTTTCCTTTAGCATTCCCTACAACACACACACACACACACACACACTGTTTACTTATTCATGAATAGACATTGTGAAATTGTGCTTAGTGGCTTTTTATTATCTCAACAGCATCAGTGATTAATGAGTGTCACGTTTAACAAGGTAAAAATCAACGGCAGGATTACTCATTATGAAGATTCAGGAGCAGATCCAGAGCGCGACACGAGGCCTGCTGGTCCAGGAATGGAACTGTCTCTTCTAATGAACTGAAATGGTGCAGACGTCACGCTGACCTGCAGATTTCCTGGCAGGTAACGATAAAGAGATTCTTAAGTGCTTGACGAGAGCGGCCATCATTTCTCTCTGAAGTCCGACACGAATCAGTCATTCTCTACTTCAGTACGTCTCACCTTTAATGATATAATTATATTACAATCATACGGCAGCCAGAGAGAGAGAGAGAGGATCTATTCTGGGACTCGCGCTCATGTACAGACAGTCTGACGCCAGATGGCTCATTCTAATAAATATTCAACCTTAACACGGTTCCCAATGTAACTTCTCTCCCCTTCATTTTTCTTTCTCCTCCCTCTCACTTTCTCTCTCACTTCCTCTGTTCTCTGAGCGGCTGCCAGCATCCACCCGTGACGGAGGGTTTGTGGAGTGATTACAGTACAGTACGGAGAGGGATGGGGGTCTGCGTACTGTAACGTGGGGGTTGAAGCCGTGGGAAGAAAGGAAAAGAGGATGTGAATGAGTCTTATATCACAGCAGAATCAAAAGAAAACAATTACATCAAGAAAATGAAGCCTGTTGTGGAGGAATAGTTCACCAAGAGTGACATTTCTGTCATTATTTACTCACCCTTTTTGTCATTTGTTTGCTGCTGTACTTGTAAGGAGAATTTATGAAGAATGTTCATGCAGCTTTTTCCATGCAACATTTCTACATTGTTCATATTTAAACTGGTTCGGTTATGCGCAAACCAATGGCGTCTGCTCTCAGTGAAGTCATTGCATCATCTTTGAATCTGAACATGAGATTTCAGAGCTTCAGAAGGGTTAGAAGGAAGAAGGAAAAATAAAAAAAATTTCATGTAATGGCAGTAAATGTTGTATTTCCATCATTCACTTAGATCTTTCATGTTTTTATTATGCTGCCAGAATTGTTTTCTAAAAATAAGGCTCTTCATCGTAGTAAATGATATAGAATCTTTTTAGATGTGATGTATTAGATAATATACGCTGGATTGATGAAGTGTTTTGTGACATTGTAGCAGTTTTTTCTCCTCAATTTCCTCATTGGAAGAATTTTTGCTACTTTAATGCAGGAAAATTATGCAGTGTTTAAATTGTAAATATTTATATTTCATCGTTGTATTCATTGAACTATATTTAATTTATCCTTATTTTTTGCATTATGGTATTGAGAATTTGGTAAAAATTGTCAATATGGTCTCATTTGTTAACTAACAGTGTTACTGAGGATTTTAAAGGTAAATATGTACAGATATCATGACAATAACGTTACAATGCAATGGCGGACTTTATGGTCCTAAAGGCAGGTTCATTTTATTTTTGCAAATTATGATTTAATTTTCTTTTTTCTTTTACATTTGGCAGTGCGATGTTCAGGCCAGTGTTTCTGTGGCTCTTCCTCTGACCTGAAAGAGTTGATCATCCTCTCAGCTCATTTGACTCTCGCCTGTCTCTCGCTCTGACAGCGTGTTTGGACGTGGCCGCATCGCCGTAATCAGCACGCTCAGGGTCCTCTCGCTCGCCTCGTGTGATTAATTTGATGACCAGTCTCATATCAGAGCTCAGAACCTGGAGACAGCACCATGACAACCATCCCACAGTCGGCCAATCACAGCACAGCTTTACATGGCAGGAAATGGATCTCTGGGAGATTTCGAGTGGGTGGACGAGGCCCATCGCCTCGATTCACAACAGGACACACACTGCGTGTGAGTGTGTTTTATGGCACAATCGTAGGTGAAAAGATGACTGGAGTTTGGTAATGTCTAGTTAGCAGTGAGGAGTCATTTATCAGATGCTTTTATCCAAAGCCAACTACCCACATGTCTAGTGACATGGAGGAAATACACTACAGAGGTGTATATTTCTGTAAATTTATTACATATATGTCTGTGCAGTATGGTCTATAATATGGTCTTTCAATGAATGGTCAATCAACTCATTACAACTGGATAAAAAAAATGCATGGCATGATAAAAGCATCTGAACTCCATTTCAAATCTGTTAAACTTTAAATTGAAGGTCCACTTTAGACATTCTACTAACTATAAGTAACTTTGCAACTACATGGCAACTAATTATTATTAGTTAACTAACCTCACAATCTACTAGTATTAGTAGACTGTTTGGGTTCGGGTTAGTAGAGTAAGTTGACATTTACTTAAATTATTTAAAGTCAGAAGAATGTCTAAAGTGGACCATCAAAAAATATAGAGACACGATTTCTATACACTGAACAGACTGACTTTAGGTTTTTATTCACATATAAACATTCATCAACTCACATCAGTTGTGGCCCATGATGGAGTCGAGGGAGGGAGAAGCCATGGTGGAGTCTTTGCCGACGAAACCATGGAGAAGACAGACGGAGTCTGTGCTGATGGAGGTGGACACCCAGGCGGAGACGGAGAGCTGATGGGACCACATGACAATGATGGTTCAGAAGATCAAGGCAGAGCATCCAAAGTACTGAGGTGGAGCCAGGACCAAGGCGGATGAAGTGCCTGGAAGTCCATGGTGCAGGCAGAGTGACGTCTGACCAAGGTGGAGCTGGAGGGACGACGGAGCCCACTGGAGCCGCTAGGATGATGGTCCCAGGTTGAGCCAAGGGAGGGAGGAACCAAGGTGGAGCCAACAGGTTGATGAGCTGAGGTGGAGTGCTGGGCTCGATGGCTGGAGGCGGAGCCAGGGGATCCTCTTGCCAAGGTGAAGCAGGTGACTGGAAGACCCAAGGTGGATCCAGGTTTCTTGGCAGAGCCACTAGAGGAGCCGAGGAGCTGAAGGGAGCAGGAGGAGGTTATGGGTAGAGGAGGCGGGAGAGGGAGGCTATGTGGAAGTTTCGTCAATGACACAGGCTTGGTACTTAATGCAACTTGTTAGTAGCATTTCCTCATAGAAATGCAGTGGGAATGTGAGCGGGGTTTCCTTCCATACCCTCCTACTCCACGATCAATTCCACGGCGACGCAAGATGTAGTCCGTTCGGCTGGCACTTTCATCGCGGCAGGGACTGGCTCTCCATCTGCGGTGGGCTCTGGCATCATCTCCGTGCTGAGGGGCGATGGCTGGCTGGGCTCTGGATCTGGAGTGGTGTCAGATGTGAGGTGGGGCTGGATGATGGGGACGAGATCTTCTTCTGCTTCTCCCGCCGCAAAAGAGGATCCATCCACCCGAAGTGAAGCAGATGAATTCTGCCAACAGTGATCTTGGCATAATCAGCTGAATTTCATCGTCCAGCCCTCACCCGAAACCTTCCATGAGGGTGATGTCATCACATCTTGCAAGGTGGCAGAAGTCCGTGAACTCCTCCACATACTCCTCCAGATTTCTGCCATCTTGAAAAATAAAAACAATAGTTTCTCCTGGCCTGTTAAGGTTCCCCAGTGGGGTGATATTAATAGCCTCTATACTCATAATAGGTAGATACACAAAAGAAGGTGAGGAAGAAGGATAGTGTTCAAATAATAGTGTACCTTTAATAAAACAAAACAAAGGCAGTATCGAAACAAAGTAGTAATGTAACAGTGTGCGCTTAACACAAACAACACCAGACAATGAACTGAAAGAACTGAGGGAATTAAATACACACATAATGAACTAATAGACAAACAGATGTGCTCTAATTAATCAAATAATGAATTGTCATGACAACTATGCAGTAAACAGCAACATAGAACAAAGGATTCAGGAAACAAAGAGAAATATACTAAAAGTCCTTGAAAACGAAATCAAAACATCAAATAATAAATAACTGCGACACCGACTGAGCATCAATCCCATTATAAACAGATTATTCGGGTTAAACACCAGGCTTGCACAGTCCTGTTAAACACCAAATCCAGCAGAAAATCCAGAATTATCAGCAACAGATTATGAAATGTTTATGGCAAACGTCACCATCTTCACCTCACAGCTCATTCACACAGAGTTCAGCGTTTCCCGACTCTCACCGCTGGCTCAGCGCCACTAACGTCTGTTCGTCTGCGACACGTACGGTTACAGTTCATCACACACCGGGACATTTCACCGGGAACAACCTTACAGAGATAGTTCTCCCAAAACGATCAATTCTGTCATCATTCACTGAAGTATGACTTTCTTCTGTGAAATACAAAAGAAGAAGATCACTGGTGTCAAAACAACATTATTACAAAAACACTTCATTTCTCAAAATATCTTCTTTTATGTTCTGCAGAAGAAAGAAAGTCATACAAGTATGGAAGGACATGAAGGAGTGTAAATGATGGGTGAACTGTCCCTTTAAATGTCTTGCTCCTGATTAATTCCAGCACTAGGTGTTAAACTTAAATTCACATCTTCATATCAGAATATTGCAATATTGATTCTGCAAACAGACTTGACCAGCATGACAGTTTTCTCTGGTTTATTTTTGCACATCTGGCGTGTTTAAAGTCCGGGTTTATGGAGTGAGAGCTGACATGTGTTTGGAGAGAGGCATGATGGGACGTTCCCGTGTTCAGCTGTAAAGGAACACACAAGTTTGGATTTAACCGGTTTATAGATATTGTGTAACAGCTCAGAGAAATGATGATGAAGAAATCAAACTCAATATCAAAGACACTCTGAGTTCATAAAAGTGTTTTGCACATTTTTGTGCTCTTTTAATTTGTAAGCTAAACTGCAGATCCTGTGGGAATGCAAATATACAGTTACTGCATTACCCAGAGGTTTTTCTTTGATATCTCAAAGACTGTGTTCTCATTCACACTGTCTTTAGGGCGTTTCTTAAAATCAGATGAACCGTGAGCATCAGAGATTGTTGAGGTGTTTGTGGGTTAAACGGCAGCTCTGACAGCAGCGTCTCACGCAGGACATCACGACTACAAGCATCAGTCGTTACAGGAGCTTAATCCACACGGCAGGAGCTGACGGAGAACCCAGCGCTCCCCACCGACCCCATACATCACCGTCCACCCGCCGGACACACTCTGAGACCACAGTCACACCGGCCAACTGCTTCAATGGACTCATCAGCTGTTACACTAAATAACAATAGATACTTTAAAGTTAAAATAATGGAACTTTTACAAATAAAAACAAATTCAAAATATTAATAAAAACTAAAATAGTAGATCATTGCTACTAAAATAACAAACACCATTAAAGTACCATGTTATTTTTTCATAGACAATAAAAATATCAGCATGTAAACAATGCGACGATGAGTAAATAACGATATAATATTAACTACTCCTTTAAATGTTAAACTGACTATAGATGTGATTAATGTGAGTGACTTCAGATATCATGTTCTATAACATGAAGCGATGGTTTGATTTAAGCACCTTCACAGCATGTGTTTAAGTTCATGCTAATACTTCTTTAATTCCTTCTTTGACTGCAGCACATGAAGCACGCGGCGCTTCGTTTCTCTCACGTGATCTCTGCAGCTCTCAGCATGTACGGCAATCGGAAAGAAGGTTTTGAAGATGTTTCCCTTGATCCAGAGAATCTCAAACCAACTCTAATATGATGAAATATACATCAGATCAGTCGTCGTGAGCGCGAGAGAGATTTGCGCCTCATGTACTGATGCGGTGCAGCAGATGTTTCAGCAGGTGTGCGCAGACGAACCCTCTGCAGACGCAGACAGGTGAATGAACAGATGTAACATTCGCTCGGTTCATTTCAACATCTGACCTTTACAGTCGAGCGACTTCGTAAGGTTTTCAGTTTCAGCCTCATCAGATGAGACTTTAGCACTAAAGCAACATGATTATCATTAATATCTGCACTGAGAAGTTTTGCTGAAATTTAATTCTTTTAAGTGAAATGTTTTTAATAGCTTTAGTTAAAGATAAAAACTGTGACACTAAAATAACACTTTGCATTATGTCAGTACATTGATATTGCACATGCATATTTCACATATGTATAGCAATAATGTCCTCTTGTTTCAGGAGAAGGTCAAACCAAGACTGGCTAGATGTGCTTCGTAAAGCGGGAAACTTGTTAGTAGCATTATCCGGTTACGGCTGAAAAACAGAGATCACACACATACACAGATTTCCAGAGGAGAAGAATCACTTGAGTAATTGTTCTTGTCATTTGTGCTGTAATTTTACTCCTGAATGCCTTGTTTTAGACAGGAATTAATAAAAATCCCATTCGCTTCAGGTGCTTTGCGTCTAACCTCTCTCTCTCTCTCTTTCTCTCTGTCTCTCGGTCGCCCCTGGCCGTCTCTCTCTCTCTTATTATCAGTTCATAATTCTCTCTCACTCAGGCAAATTAAGGCAGCGAGTGTGTCGGTCAGTCCGGCGGCGCTTCGGGGCACCGGGAGGTTTAAATGGCAGAAATTCGTCCCTGAGCTCCGAGGCACGAGGCTCAACACTGAGTCCAGTACAAAGCTCTTCAATACCTCTGATCCCGGCTAATTTAATTAGTCTGAGAGACGCTGGTGAGTCCAGAAGAATTCTTCTGATGCAGAAAGATCCGCAGCAGCGGCACTAGGAGGCAGGAGCGTTTCTGTGGCCCACTTACAAACACAACGCTCATCACTTCGGTACCCTCATTATCTCTTGTTAGTAGAATCATTTCATGAAATAATTGACTGTTATAAGGGAACTAAAGCTTTATAAGTGTCAAAAACAGTGGCAAATGACTGCATTGAAAAACTGAACTACTGTATGATTCTGTTTCTGGATGATCTGACCCTTAAAATGACTGGAGTAGAGCAGTCAGGTTAATTTAGCCATAACTCTTTCCCCACCATTTATGGAATTTTCCATCAGTCCATGTTTTCACTGTTATACAGTAGAGGGCGCTATTACACACCTTCTGAAAGAGTACAGAATCTCTGGATCAAAACACTGGTGAAGAAGAAGCAGAAACAAGCGACAGAAGCATTGCTGACCCACATGTAAAATAACATGATCATCAAACATTCAACAGCATATAAATCACTGCCTCGATGGACTCCATCTACTTCATGTGTGTTTTGATCATCGCTCTGAATCCCATCCGTATGGAAGCTTGTTTTCGCCACAGAATAAAACAACTTTTTATGTCATGCAAGATTAATTGTTTTAAATTGTTTTATTCCGTGGCAGAAATAAGCTTCCATATATCTGGACGAAGTCACTGACAAAAACACGATTTTCTCAGCTTTTTGTTCAAAATGTTGCTTTTTTAATGAAACGCATTCAAGTATTGATAATAAAAGAATGCATGAAGCTAGAATAAAATGTTTTTGTTTAAAAGCTGAGCTTTTGATATATTGTTCAGATATTCATACAATATTCTGGAGGCCATGAAAGTTTTGTGAAAATGAAAAAAAAATTTAAAAATACGCTGGCGGGGATTAGGATTAGCTGACTTCAGAATTAAAATTTCCTGATAATTTACTCACCTCCATGTCATCCAAGATGTTCATGTCTTTCTTTCTTCACTCGAAAAGAAATTAAGGTTTTATGTAATCACGTTGGAAAGGTCACACGTGACGTAGACGGAAGAACCGCGGTAGGGTGAAAAACTTGAAGTTGGAGGAAAAAAAATCTAATTTTCTTCTCCAACTTCAAAATCGTCCGACATCGTTGTTTTACCTTTTTTTGTAAAGGTCGTTTGACTTAGTCTTTGCACGTTCACTTTGTAAACACTGGATCGGTGCTTCCGCCTACGTTCATTCAGAGCAGAGAATCAGTGAATCAGTGAATCAGATTCGTTCTGCCGAACAGCTCCAGATCATGAGATCATTGTGCATTAGTGAGATAAAACGTCTCTCATTAGCATGATGAACTTTGCAGCGGAAACATGAAAAGTTCAGCTCTTCATAGCCGTAATTATGTGGTAAGCTGTGAGATTATTGAATGTGAAGAGAGTAATGGTGTTCATTTGTAAATGTGTGTTCTCCCTGATGATCTTTCATCTCTGCACACTCTTTCCTGATTACGTCCAAATGAAGAGCTTCCACTACAGCCATTAGTGCCGCTTTTGTCCCTGCAGTGGATGGAGGAGAAAGAGAGCCAACAATCAAACGCATCTTAAAGGAACCTTCTGGATTCAATGTGAATTCAGCTCAATGTTCAGCATCTGTGATGTGCTGTTTATCAGTATGTAGAATAAAGAAGAAATCAGTAACTAAGTTACAAAGAGTGAAAACATCAAAATCACAGATTGATGCTTGTAATGTTTTAAAAAGGATGTGACAGGAAAATGTATTTAATGCAGCTGTAAATGAGAGTCAGATCTAAACATAATCCATAACTAAGCCACAAATTCACCAACATGTGGCTCTCTTTACACATCAATATCATCTAAAAACCAGCACAAAGATGTCAGCAGGTTATTAAAGTAGTACCAAAAAGTGTTTTGAACTTGCAAATATATGGTTGTCATTAAGTGCATTGGTAAGAATATCACTTGAGAACAGAATCTTTTTTATTGTGAGCTGTTTCCAGTCAAAGTTCAAATCACTAAACATGTGAAACTATTGTTTAATTGTGTGTATTTAATATACATAAAATTCTGTGTTTGAAAACAGCATTTTATTACTAGTTATCTTCTTTCAAAAAGGTTAAAATATGGTGCAAATCATGTATTCATCGTTCAGGGGATTAAAAATAAATAAATAATATGTACATTCACAAGTGCTGAAAAAAATCATGTAGAAACAATTTTCACTCAGAAACTGCTAGTAAATGTCACAAATACAAAGAACTGGCAAGTAACACATTGAAATCTTGATGTAGAAAAACTGAAAAAGTATATATATTGTATTCTGTAAGTATATGTAACTGTATTCCAATAATCTTTGTTTATTTGCATGTAATTTTTGACAGTGTTGGACACTGTTAACAGACAAAGCAAGTTTATTTAAAGGGGAACTATAACTTTCACAAGATGTAATATAAGTCTCTGGTGTCTCCAGAATGTGTCTGTGAAGTTTCAGCTCAAAATACCCCACAGATCATTTATTATAGCTTGTCAAATTTGCCCCTATTTGGGTGTGAGCAAAAACACGCCGTTTTTGTGTGTGTCCCTTTAAATGCAAATGAGCCGCTGCTCATTTTAACAGCTCAACAACAACAAAGCTGGAGAATCTCACGCAGCCAAAATGAGGATTGTCAGTAACGGTGTTCAGCCTTACATTGTTCAAACCGGAGTCGACACTGATGGAGAGACTCAGGAAGAAGTTACAACTTTTAGAATGAAACTGGACGTTTCTGAATGGTTAGTGGATAAATTTATGTAGTTGCTGAAATGTGCCGTCATGTTCATCTTTTGTGTTGAATTGACCCTCGTTTGTGAAGCAGTCCGGTGTAAAATGACGGCATGTCAACAACACTCTACTACAACAACTCTTCCTCTTCTCTAAAGCAGCCCAACATGGCCCCGCCCCCTTTGTTGTGTGTTCTTGGGGGCGGGGCTTATGTACATTTTAGGGTTAGTGATGTCACCAACCCGGGAAGAAGTTGGTTGTAGTCTCTACCAGCCGTTTGTTGTCCTTAAACAGAGAATTCTGTAAAAGAAAATATCTCCCTTTGCATTGAACTTTGCAGATGTTGTTTATGATCAAACAGCAACATTACACACTAACTAAAGTTTAAAAAGTATTAATCAACCATCTCTTTAATAAATTAAAAGATTTGATTGTTGGCATTCTTGCATGTTAACTTTGTATCTTTACCTCAAAAAGAATCAAAGCCGATATGTCCATCTGCTGACCTTCTGACCCTGTGGAACAGCAGCAGATGAAGCGGTTCGTGTGGTGCCAGATTTCGGCCGGAGAATCACGCATCTCTCTGCTCCTCCACTGACGGCAGGAAAGCTTGTGCATTTTTTAATCCTCGCTAAAAATAACAGACTTTACGAAGAAGAGGGTCAGAGCCTTGTCATATCAGGTTATGTCTGCCCGGGATACTTGTACAAGTGTATCATGATCCATTTTGTGAGAGCACAGCTCATGAATTATAAATGATGGCAGCCCGCGCAGGTTGCGAGAAGTGCCGTGCTTGTTTTCTTCTCGTTGCTTTCGTGTTTTCTCTTCCCCGAGGCGAGATTCCTTTCCTCGCCGTGTCTCCTTTTTGTCAGAGGTTGTAGGTGCATTTTCAGCGGCGAGGTAAAAGCAGACCAACACGCTGAATAATTTAATGCGGCGTGTTTGAACAGGTACAAAAATAATCCTGTCTCCGTGTCTCTGTGCTTTGAGAAACCGCTGCGCCAGAGAAGCTCTCCTCACAGATCAGAGCCAGATATGAAATATTAAAGGTTATTGGTGGGGTGAGAGCGAGCGTTCCTGCGAGAGCAGGTAACTGCATGGCATCAGATGCGTTTGGTTTATTCATGGCGATCTCTCTGTAAACACCGCAGCGGATACCGCCGTTTCACCGGCCTTTTTCTTCTCATAGAGCCACCTGCATTCAGACACCTGAGGGAGCTTCACATGTGCCGTATAACCTCCATCAGCAGGTACGCTCACTATTTCCAGGCTAAGTGAAGCGTCAACCTCGTCTTCCTCACAATCCTGCGGTCAGTGGGGGTCGAGCACCTCCGGCAGAAAGGCCTCAGGTTTGAGGTTAATTAACACAGAGAGAGAGTCTGAACTGGGCCAGGCCGAGAACGACGCTGCTAACGATGGTGATCTGATAGCAATTAATGCTTTGACAGGCCCTGCACCCCCAGCCTGCCTGCAGGCCCTCGTTGAGTATCACAGCTTAAATTATTCTGATCCGATAAAGTGTGCTGATACGCCACTAATGACTTGAGCTTCAGTTTCTCTCTCTCAACACTTCTGTTTCAGCATCAACACTGTAACATTTGGGACTTTCTGTGTCATTTTTATTACTTTGAGATTCAACTCAACGTCATGATGCTGAAGTGACTTCCTGTAGATACACTATTATGGGAGCAAAAAGCATCTTTCATCCGTAAGACTTTATAATAAGGTCTCACACTGCAAAAAAAAAAAAAAAAAAAAAAAAAAAAATATATATATATATATATATATATATATATATATATTAGTTTTCCAGCACTAACATATCTATAAATCAAGATGCATTTACTGGAGAAGCAAACTGACAAGATATTAAAGGGTTAGTTCACCCAAAAATGAAATTTCTCTCATTAATTCCTCACCCTCATGTCGTTCCACACCCGTAAGACCTTCGTTCATCTTCAGAACACAAATGAAGATATTTTCGATGAAATCCGAGAGGTATATGACTCGTCCATAGACGGCAATATAATCAAAGGTACTCTAAAGACATCGTTAAAACAGTCATGTGACTGCAGTGGTTCAACCTTAATGTTATGAAGAGACGAGAATACTTTTTGTGTGCAAAAAACAAAACAAAAATAACTTTATTCAACAATCTCTTCTCTTCCCTGTCATTATCTTACACAGGTGACGCAGTAACACAGTGAAGTTTCCGTGTTTACGTCCGAATGCCGGCTCAGTATTGGCCAAAGTTGATCACGTGATCAGCACGACGCATGCATGTGATGCTGGAGCCGGCCAATAATGAGTCGGCGTTCTGACAGAGAACCTGGAAGCGCTGGATGTAAACAACGTATGAGAATGACACAGAAGAGAAGAGATTGTAGAATAAAGTCGTTATTTTTGTTTTGTTTTTGAGCACAAAAAGTATTCTCGTCTCTTCATAACATTAAGGTTGAACCACTGCAGTCACATGACTGTTTTAACGATGTCTTTAGTACCTTTCTGGACCTTGAAAGTGTTGATTATATTGCTGTCTATGGATGAGTCATATACCTCTCGGATTTCATCAAAAATATCTTAATTTGTGTTCTGAAGATGAATGAAGGTCTTACGGGTGTGGAACGACATGAGAGGGAGTAATTAATGACAGAAGTTTCATTTTTGTGTGAACTAACCCTTTAAGACTTGTTTTCCGAAAAATGTGTCAAAATGAAATGAGTTTGTGCTTAAAACAAGAATAAATATCTGGGGTCAGAGAAATAAACTTCAAACCGAAAACAAGTTTTATTTTTCTGACCCCATTTGCAGATACACTGTATCTTGATTTAAGAACGTTTAGATATTTGTACTGAAAACAAGACAGCAATTATTCTCATCAAATTCTCATGGAGATCAAATGAACTGCACACTAATTTTATAACGTTTATTATAACAACTATTTGTGCATATTTTTATTTTTCCTAAGGAACTTTTTTGGAAACATTGTTGATGCTTCAGTGAAACTCATCTGAGATCTCCATTAGGTCTCCAGAGCTGTGAAAGAAAAATAAAACAGCAACAAGATGAAATGGGAAGGAAATGGAGACTTTTGCTAATGAAAGGCTTTCAGTAGGTTCCAGAAGAGATCTCAAACTGTGCTCAGGTTTTCAAGATACCAAAGGTCAGAAATCTCAATATGAACTCAAAACATTTCTCATCAAATTCCCCCAATCACTCTTACTCTCTGTGTCTATTTTTACTTTTCCTAATAGAATTTCAGGGGAAACATCTTTGATACTTCAACTAAACTCAACTGAGAACTCCATAAAGAGCAACCTCCGAGCATAAGTGTTTCCTCTGCAGGTGTGTGTGTGTGTGTGTGTGTGTGTGTGTGTGTGTGTGTTGTAAACGCTGCTCAGTTGCGTGTGCAGTTAAAAGGGCCAGATTGATCTGAACCTGTAGAGAGAAGCTCAATACTCTGGTCTCTGAAAGGCTCCTCCAGCGGCCTGTCTGTTTGCACCCGAGTGGCGTCGGGCGTCCCACGGCAGCCTGATTGGATCCCCGCTGAGGGAACGGGCCGTGACGTGCCGCTGTCTCTGTACGGAACCAGTCCGATGCTCCGGCCCGTTATCGAAATCCCGCCAGCCGCCCCACAGAAACTCACCATGAAGAAACACTGTTGCACCCAAAAAGCTCATACAAGTACAAAAAGACGGGCGGCGCTTCGATTCGCCCTCTACAAAGAGACCCTAAAAGAGCAACGGAGTCCCACCGTGTGATAATTGCGCCGCCGCGGAGGTACCTGGTGCAAGCGCCGGCCTACCATCTGACACGACGGATAAAAGAAGGAAGAAATCAAGCCTGAAATGAGAGTCAAACGTTTATCTGAACTTCAATGTGGCCAGAGCGCTCAAAAGAAGAACTCAAAAGGTGTTTCTTTCCTCATGCACTTGTCATAATCCTTTAACCTGAGAAATCCATGAGTTCTAGCTTCACAAACGTGCTCTGTTCCCAATCCTGTTAGATATTATAAAGCCATCAGAGCGCAGGCCCGAGCTCCCACGGCGGCGACCGTTAACATCTACAGAAGCGCTGCCAGAATGGGGGAACGTCGGGAGCGTGCGGCACCCGTGGAGCCCGCGCACCTCCGCTCGTCCCTAATCATTATTTGATGACAGAAATCTGCGCGCATTACGGCGGCAGCGCTGTTTCTTAGCAACGCGCCAGGGATATTCAAACAATTTCATTAAAGTGTGACACCTCTTAGCAGGTGGCTGTGTGCGAGAGGAGATAAACACAGAGGTGGAAGCGTCGGCGCTATTTGCCAACATCACAATTGATAACATCAATTCAGCAACGTGTTTACAAGCCCTATGAAATGAAGCGAGCGTGTAAGAGTCGCTGAACCCCAGACGCCTGCTGTCTGCTACCCAAACACACCCAAACGCTCAGGTAACGCTGCTATTCAGATGGAAAACGCCTGATTTACATTCCAATACCTTCGGAGCGTCCTGGGATTCCTCTGCCTCTGATGCAATGCCAGATGTGTGTGTGTGTGTGTGTTTGTGAGGTAAATTGGATGTTTGCAGCGTTCAGCGGCTGATTCGGTACCTGCGGTAAATCAAGGTACTGCGGGAAAACAAACAATCGTTCACGGCGTCTTCTCAATTGAGCATCTGCTTGACAAAAGACAGTATAAAACTACAGATCCTGAGAGAGAGAGCATGTGAGCGAAGGTTTAATGGTGTGAAATGAGAATGATTTACCTGAAATACGCCGTGGAAATTTCAGCCGGCAGGTGACAAAGGTGAGCAGGTAAATGTTTACAGATCACCTTTATGTGTAACTAAAACCGGGAGAGCTTTGACAATCTTCTACCTGTCCGGGTGAATCTCAGGGAAATACTGTCTGAATGTCCCAAATAGTCACTTTAATTTGATTTTGTTCTGAAATATGAGTCGAATGAGTTCTTGACAGATTTGAGGAGATTCAGCTGTCTATTTAACAGTAGCGCAGCTGTTTCATCCAAGCATTTGTATCCGGTTTCAGGTTTCATTTGCTTACCTGGTGAAAACTAACCCGCGGAGTACAGAGATCTGCCTGATACGAGGTGTGTGTGTGTGTGTGTGTGTGTGTGTTACACTGAGGATTGATCAGTAACCAGCCTGAACATACACAGGTGTTTGTGCGGTGATGATGAAATCTGCCGACCTCTGACCTCAACACACTCTCTCCTGCACGCGTCTCTTCTCTTCTTAATCAGAAAGCATCTCATGATTCTGTGCTCCAGTGAGACAAAACAACAAACAAATGAGCTGCACAGAGAGAGAGAGAGTTTGCTTTGAATGAAAATAAACTTGCACTTTAACCACAGAAGGTTCATTTTCTAGGAGACCATGTTCACAGCGGATGACAACATGAAATGTTCATTAATAAAAACATGTTTAATAATAAAAAACCTCTATCACAGACAGAATCAATGTTTTGACAGCGTCACAGTGTTTCACTCTTCAGAATGTGAAGAATATGATTCCACCGTACTAAACACACTGTAACACAGAACTCAACAGAACATAAACTACAGAAATGACTCATTCTGAGCAATTAAAACAAACACATTTTTTTAAATTTACACTGCATAAAATGACCTTCTTCCTCAGTATTTCTGTCTTGTTTTATATCTAAATATTTTATATCTAAACATTCTGAAATTAAGATACATTTACTGGAGAGGCAAAATGACTGAAGATATGAAGTTTTGTTTTCTCTGAGAAAAAAACAGTTTATGCTTAAAACAAATAAAAATCAGCTAACAGAGTAATATAAATAATCTTGTTTTTCTTTTGAATGTAGTTTATTTTTTGGACCACACTGGAAGATATTTTGTCTTGTTTTAAGCAAAAACTCACTTAATTTGTACATTTCCCCCCTCAGAAATCAAGAATAATTTTGCTTCTCCAGTAAATGTATCTTGATTTAAGAGTGTTCAGATATTAGTACTGGAAAACGAGATAGAAGAAAATCATTTAATTCAGTGCACACATCAATGACGTCTACTGAGTGATCAGAAACTCAGGCTTATATGCAAGTTAATATCAATTAAAAACCAAGTGTTGAGTAGTGTTATTTACATACACACTTTTGTCCAAACTAACTTTCCTTGCATTGGAAGTATTCAACCAATCAGCTCATTCGCTGGGAATCGAACCCAAGACCTCTGTGTTGTTCATGCCGTACTTTACTTGTTGAGCTACAGGAATGCTGGTTTTTCATCCATCTTACCTTTGCTTGGCTGTGTCTGCAAGCAAACAGGATGTGATATCATCAATGTATCTACCAAAGGAAGTACTTGCCAATAAGACACTTCACCTCAGTTTGTGGATGAAGGATCTGTGCATTGGTGAGATCTGTCCAAGACAGCCGATGAGTATTTGCTCAAAGCACTCCTTTACATTCACATTTATGTATCCAGCCTTCAGGATGTACATTTGATCAGTTCATGCATTTGTGGGATCTGAACCCATGAGCTTGATGTTGCTGGCGGCATTGCCTGAATGTGTTTATGAATATGTCGAGGGCTGCTGTATCTGTATCTGTCTTGTGTTTGGTGTAGACTGTGTTGGGTTGAACAAAGAAAGTGTTTTGTTAGTGCCTTTACAGAACCAGGAGATGTGATCAATACTATTGTTCATAAACAACTGAAGTAAAATGTGTGGAAGTGTTTGCTGTTTCTGACTGAATAATCTCAATGTTAGAATCCAGCAGCTTGAAATAATTTTCAACAGGATCTCTGATCATTTCATTCAGATCTGAACAGTTCGAAAGGCACATTCGAGTGCAGGTTGATTTACAAAGAAGCTCTTATTGTTTTTGTTTACATAGAAGACTTAAAGACACAGCAGCAAAAGTTAGCCTGTTTAATGTATGTAAGTCGACCTGAGGGGGACAAATAACTAATACAAAAAAACATGTATATGACCCCTTCAACATTCAAGAAATGACACTTCACATTTGAAACTTGACTTCCTTTGCTGCTGCATGTCTTGCTCTGTTACTCGACACTCTGCACGAACCTGCTGTTATCAGAGAAAACACGGCAAATAGTGTATTCAGAAATCCAATAGGCACATATAACCAGCTCACTATTCACAGCAGATTTCTATAAGGTTGAGATCTAATCGGCGTACACTGAGCTGCTGTACGGACACACACCATTCACACAGAAAGAGCAAGAGACACACTGAATAGAAAAGCAATGTAATCTTCTCTAAATGTGTGTGTGTGTGTGTGTGTGTTTGCCAATTTTAATTTGACAGAAATGAACTGACGTTATTTGTTCTCTCTCAGCTGTCTGACACATAAAGAGAGTGTTAAGACCCGTTTACACCAAGGACAATAACGGTATAGTTGTAAAAATCTCTCTAAAAATAAGTGAATATCAGAGTTCACAACTATAACAATAACGGCACAGAGAAACAATATTGCTGGAATCACTTTCAGAATGATTTTTTACCAGGTGATGAACAATAAAAACATTGACAGCCAATCAGAATCCATCCTGCTTTAAAGAGCTTGAGCATTTAATAATAATTTAATTAACTTTTGGTTACACTTTATTTAGATGGCTGCCTTTAGACATTGAACCGCCAATCAAAGCAATAAATGAACACAGATATGATGGAGAGATGAAACTGTTCAGCGCAGTAGGAATGACCCTTGTGACGTAAAGAGTCAAATAAAGATTTAAAGTTTTTCAAAGAGAGAAACAATCAGGGTTAATTTGATGAATGAAATGTTCCTGCCGTGGCATTTTGGCATCCAGCGCTTTTATCACATCACATTCATCAAAACATTTCCTCAACACTCCGTGACACCATCATTCCCTAGAAGAGCATCGCTCACAGAGAAACAGTCGGAGCTCCTTTGGGATTCACCGGCTGAATTTATGTGAATCATCACTCGCTCCACAGCTGACTCGCACAAACAAATAATTGAATCGCTGCAAGTGCATAAAACAGCACGATGGCTGATGTAACGGCATCTAACTGCTTTAACTAAGACCAGGACAGAGCAAACGTAAATCTGAGGGTCCTTCTCGTACACTTCATCTCGTCTCCTTTACTAGCATAATAAGTAATTAAATATTCCAGTTCTTTCTTTGCTGAGATTACTCATGTTGTTCTATACCCTCTTACTTCTGTGGAACTTTTTAATTAGTCTTCCTGAATTGTGCTTGGTTTTAATTTTTCAGTGAAACTTGAATGAAACTTAACTGAGAACTCGATAGAAAAGAGTAACCGCTGAGCAATCAAAGGTTGCTGTGTTTGTTTGAGAAGAGTCATAGTTTCCTCCAGCCTTTTGCGGAGCGGCCGTGTTCCGCTGGGAAGGAGTTTTCCATCGATAGCATGCCCATTACTGTGCTAAGGTCAGTAATCAGCTTTCTGATATGAGCCCTGTGTGCTGGGCCGGGGTCAGACAGATGTTGACACACTGTTCACTACGGCGTTATGAAATATTAAATATGTGTCGGCTACACATCATTCACACGTTAATGTCCTTCGGTACGGAGCGGTGCTGTATTATACCATCCATCAATCTGGCTATGTTAGCGAATGTGCGAATATCTGCGCGTATACCTCATACTGTCAAATACGGCTGCGATCCAACAACAACTGCAACACATGATAGATCATTTCCAGTTAATTCTGGAGAATATAATCAGAACATAATTCTTTCTGAACTAAAGTTTGTTTTAAAATGTGAAGAAAAAAAGCTCTTATATAGTGAAAAGTGATGTAAGTAAAAAAAAACATTTTATTAAACTGATCAAAATTCTGATTGAATGAGTTTGAAATTGTGGTAAAAATGTATTGATAAATGTACAATTGATATTAATGCTCCAATTTGAATTTTTTTGTCACTATAAACACTATAAACAGTTTATCAGTTATCACTTGTAGTGCGTTTATTGCTTTTTTAATCAGTTCAAGCATTTTCTGGGAATTGAACCCATAACCTGATTAGTGAACTATGTTACTTAGAGGATGAATTGATTTATTTCAATTAAATGTCATTTTATAAAAGAGGTTATCCCCCCGTTTCACAGACAAAGCTTAATATAGTCCTAGACTAAAATGCATGTTTGAGCTGTTTTAACTGATAGCAACTTGCACTGACATATCTTAAAATATATCGGTGCCATTGTTTTGTCTCGAGATGAACACCAGTAATGTTTTTTTCTAGGGTATGTTCATAAAAGCTACTTAAATATCCTAACTGAAATAAGGTTTAATCCTGGCTTAGCCTGAGCCCTGTCTGTGAAACCGGGCCCATGTGTTACATTGATTTGAAAACCATGAAACCATGAAAACATGGTAAAATCACTAAGGCATGACCTCAGTTGGCTTTGGAATCACAAATAATTAGTCAATAATGTTGTTTATTGCATATGATGTATTAGCATCCGATTCACTTAAGAAATTGTGCACATCAGGTAACTCTCAAACCCTGCGCTGAATTCAGTTTTCATGTTACAGTTCCTCATCCAGACACCTGAATGTTTTTTTAAAGGGCAGAGATTGCGCTTGACTGCATGGCACATCTATTTGCAATTATTTGCAGGCATGATCAATTGAAAATGTTTCTTTTAAACAAAATTCTGTTTACTGCCTTTACACCAGGTTCGACTGAACTGCAGGTGGATAAGAGCCAGGTTTCTGTGCTGAAATCCAGCAGAAATGTTTAGTGAACTCGCTTTTCAATGTTTACTTCAGACCGCAGACGTTTGATGAAAAGTTCTGGGACAAAAAAAAAAAAAAAAAAAAATGATGAAGTAACAGAACTGAAGAAAGGGAAAGGAGAGGAAAGCAAGCAAAGTCTTGTTCCTACACTATGACTAATTTACAAGTTTTCTTCCTGGGATAAAAAGAAGAAGGGTGAAAAGAGGAGAGACGAGATGAGAGGGGCGTTTGATATGTGTCTCTCAGGACTGCAGCGATGACAATTACACCAGGTTGAGCCTCGCGTCTGCGGTCAGTTCCAATGCCCATGCTAACAAGCCCCGTTCCTCTGCTCGCTGCGCTGAGGAAGACTCCACACAAACGAAAAAGAAGAAGGACGAGAGGAAACACATCTGAGGCCCCGAAACAAGACCGGCGGAGTAGATGCATCAGTGACAGTGAATGATCAAGGTGAAATATTCCCTCTCCATCTCTGTGCTTTTGTTCGGTAGTAATGACCTGTTTTCATTCATCTTTCATTTCGCTCTACACCTTTTCTCTTTGGCCTTCAGTCATGAACTCACCACGGCCCAGTCCCTTATTTTTTTCCCCCTTTTCATTCCCACCATCCCCCTTTTTCTGCCAGAGCCGTCTTCCAGAAGCTTCCTCCCACAATGAGCATCTAAACTCATTAAATAAATTCTCAGAGAGTCATTAACGGGGCTTTTCTCTGAGCCTGAGATCTCATCCTTAATTAGGTGAGCGTTTTTGACAGGACACAAAAACAAAAGGCGAGCAGCGTTTTTGAAAAGGAGCAGGTCCCGCCAAGGGCCTCACGTTCTCCACTGCTAATGACTGTCTTCTTTAAAAGAAAGAGTGAACGGGGAGGGGAGGATTGCGGAGGAGAGCCGGGGAGGGCTGAGAGGAGCTCTGCCCCAGACAATGGCCCGCGCTCACGGGGAGTCACGCTGCTCTGCGCTCCCTCACCAGGTGACCGTGTGTCCTCATTAGGAGACAACGGCCGTTCGGTCGGGCTGGGGTAAACAGCGTGCCACACGGGTGGAGGGGTCTGTCGAAATGATTCTCTCCGTCTGTGTCTGGATGGGTGGTGTAGTAGGCTTTGGTTGGGTGTTTGACCGATTGCTTCAGGCTTATTGTTATTGACTTATTGTTGAGTAGAGGGTTTGGTTTGGGGTTTAATTGAGAGATTAACGTGTAGGTATTTTAGGGGTCTGATCAGTAAATTGGGTGTTTGACTACTTAAACTGATTCAGTTTCATTGGTGAGGGATTTTGGTGGGGTATTTAATTGATAGAGGGGTTTGGTCTGGTGTGTGACTGATAAAGAGGTTTAACTGGGAATTTTATTTGTACAGTATATGGGTTTGGTTGAGTGTTGGACCACTTATGGGGTTTTAGTTGGTTGTTTAAGGGTTTATTTGGGATTAATGTGTGTAGAAGGGTTTGACTACTTATAGGGTTTCAGTTTCATTAGTAGAAGGGCTTGATTGGGAGTCTATCAAGGGTTTTAGTTTGTATATGACTGGAAGAGAGGTTTGGCAGTGGGGTTTAACTAAGTGTTGAACTACTTTTGATGTTTTAGTTGGGTGTTTATTGTGTGTAGAGGAGTTTTGTTTAATGTTTAACTGTCAATAATTTTTTAGTATGTTATGTTTAGACTGGTATTTATGTGTAGAAGTGTCTTTGTCTACCCAAAGTGTTTCGGTTTCATTGGTATAACGGATTGGATGGGCTTTGGACCACTTATGGTAATTGTTTTTGGTGGGGTATTCAACTGATAGAGGAGTTTGGTCTGGTGTGTAGCAGAGGTGTTTAACTGGAAATTTTATTGGTATTGGGGTTTGGTTGGGTGTTGGAACGCTTGTGGGTTTTAGTTGGTTGTTTAAGGGTTTATTTGGGATTAATGTCTGTAGAAGGTTTCATTAGCAGAAGGGTTTGGTTTGGTGTGGTGTCGATCAAGGGTTTTGGTTTGGTTTATGACTGGTAGAGGCAGATGAGTTTATCTACTTATGGTGTTTTAGTTGAGTGTTTAGGGGTTCATTTGGGAGTATTGAGTGTAGAGGCGTTTTGTTTGATGTTTTATTGTCATTAATTTTTTGGTATGTTATGTGTAGATGGGTTTTATTGGTATAAGGCTCTTTGACTACCCAAAGTCTTTCAGTTTCATTGCTATAACAGGTTGGATGGCCTTTGGACCACTTATGATGTTTTAGCTTGGTGTTTAGTGAGTATTGTGTTTAGAGGGGTTTTGTTGGGTGTTTGACTACTTATAGGGTTTCAGTTTCATTAGTTTAAGGGTTTGGTTGGGTGTTTAATTGATCAAGAGTTTTGGTTTGGTATATGACTGGTAGAGAAGTTTAGGAGAGGGGATTAACTATGTGTTGGACCACTTATGGGGTTTTAATTGGGTGTTTAGTGGTTTAGTTGGGTGTACAGCGTGTAGAGAGGTTTAGTTTGGTTGATTGACTGGTAATTGTCTTTGGACGGGATGGAGAGCGTGTCCTCTCTCTCTTTTAGTTTCAAACAGGTGGAATGTGTTCTCTTCTCTCCGTCTCTCTGTCTCTCAGGTGTACGGCGGCTTGTTAGAAGGGCTGATGCTGCTGTGCTACATTCAGTTGTTTCTAACAGCTCCAGTGTGTGTGTTTTCCTCTTTGTACCTCAGAGACTTAGTATTTGGTAATTACCAACAGGTGGGTTGTTTGAGCTGTGCTGCGTTTCATTCTGTCATCAGGAACAAACCTGTTCCACACACACAGACCGCTGCTCCTCGCCTCCCAAAAGCCTCATTATGACTCTGACTTACAGTGTTTGCTTAATTTAGGTAATTAAAGTTGCTGATGCTGAATCTGGCTTTGACTTCATGTATTTTATTTGCTTTCAGACCTCCTCTGTTGTGGAAACATTACATTGGCAAACAGAAGTAAAATTGTGTGCGAGTTAGTTTTGCTGTTTCTGTGTGAGCGAATTTTCTGTCCTCAAAAGGATCCTGACAAACACACCTTGAGGGAAACATTTAGAAAGGTGACTAAATGTGACAAATCATTATATTAGAATGATTTCTGAAGGATCATGTGACACTGAAGACTGGAGTAATGATGCTGAAAATTCAGCTTTGATCACAGGAATAAATTACACTTTACTATATATTCACATAGAAAACAGCTGTTTTACACTGGAGTAATCACAGTTTTTCACAGTTTTTTCTGTATTTTTGATCAAATAAATGCAGCATCGGTGAGCAGACGAGACTATACATATAACTTCTCTCTCTTCCCAATACTTTCCTGTCATTCTTTCTCTCTCCAATAAAGAGGCTCAAGCTCATCCAGTGCAGTTATTATAAGAGCCTTATAAGTGGTAAATGAGCAGTGTGTCTGAGTTTGCCAGAGATTGAAGCGTCTCTCCTGGAGGTTTGTGATGTCTGAGGCCTGTATCGCTGGCAGCGCCAGTGACAGATCCATCAGAACTCCTGGAATTAAATAGGAATTACAGAATGCTTGGAAAACCTGACAACAGCAGAAATTTTCCTTGGTCCTGTGTGTGTGTTCAGAGCCTTTGCTTTAGTAATACCCCTCAGAGTGAGATTTAGGTGAGCTGTCAGCGAGAGAGAGAGGGAGAGAGAGGCGAGTCTCATCCCCAGACGCTCCGCAGGAGACTGAGTCTGCCGTATTTTATCCCGGGCGTTCGACAGCACGGCTGCCAGCGAAAACCGCCAATAAATAACATATTATTTGCCATGAGAATAGAACACATTTCACTTCATTCTTGTATTTGAGTAACAATGTACGAACTGTCCCACGGTTACGCCGTCAGCAGCCGGTAACAATACAGGAATTATGACAGCGCTGAAAGCATTTACCTTTTGTGCAGAATTGCTTTTTATTGTAAAACTGCAGAATGGGTGATTTAAAAAAAATGGTTGGGTTGGTGAACTCTGGGCTTGATGTTCTGGGTATTTGTTATCATAGTAAATGATGTCTTTTTGTGTGGCCTGTAAAAGCTGTCACAGCTCTTTTTCTCCATGTGTTGAGTATGTTGTTTCCCGCTCCTGGTTTTTCTGACCTCCAATGTGAAACTGAAACATACACTTCCAGACACTTTACGTCTCTAAGTGAACCGGGTCAAGACAAACTACCATATTGTCTGGAATAATAGTCAAGTTTTTTAAAATCTGAAATGTGCTGAGTCTTTTATTCAGAAGCGACTTATATAATGTGATTAAAATCAAGCCCGCAAAACATGCGCAAAGTCACACATTTGGAAGTTTATTTCTATAGCACATTTTCCATGGGACGATAGTTATTTTTTTTAACATTCTTTGCACACATGTAGGAATCGTCAGCCATCAGGGCCGGGCACGAGTTGTCACGGGGGGGCTGTGTAGTGCACCCTTTTATATGGTTGTATCTGAGGGGCTCTGTAGCGCTCCCCTTTTCACCTACAGTAGCCAAACTTCATACAGTTATAGATCTCATCGGGCCAAATAACTTTTGAACTCTTAAGTCATACGCCAGCCCAACAGGAAGTCAGCTATTTGGGGTAGTTTGAAAAATACATGCTCTGGAATTTGATATAGGGGGAATTCATCCGATCACCACCAAACTCGTTCAGCATGAAGCATGATATCTTGATCGGTTTGGCCCGTGGCGTTGAAACAAATTTATGGCGAGAAAAGGGAAACAGGAAGTGTGTTTTAACTTCTGCATACATTAACTGATTTTGATGAAACTTCAACTGTGTGTTTGCTGTAGGATGCTGATTACATGGAGGTGACTATTGTGAGTCAAAGTCATAGCACTACCAACTGGCAGCAGGAAGTGAATCACTTTCAAAGTGCTTTGAAATAGCCCTCTTATTTTTACCCAATTTGCTTCAGACTTCGTCAGAATAATGTCAAGACACAGCAGATGCAGACCTGTGAAAGGATTCTTGATATCTTGAATACTGTTGTCATGGCAACACATTAAACTTTAATAATAATCTGTGTTTTTGAAGCTCTTAGCATGCTTCAAATTGCATGAAACTTGACACAAACGTCAGAGTTGCCAGTCAGAAGGTATGGGCAAAGTGTTAGAACTGAGTGTTGAGGAGGGGCTCTATAGCGCCACCTTTTGTCTAAAGTTGGGATTTAGTTTTACTTACAGTCACCAAACTCGGTACACATATTGTTCTCATTGAGCCGGACAACTTTCTAATTTACAGTCATTAGCTCCGACCAACAGGAAGTCAGTTATTTTTGTTTGAATGTGGATTTTTTGAACCAAGCTCTCTATTTTTAACTACTGCTCCAAACGCTGTCATACAATTCACACCAAACATGAAGTCAAGACATTAAGGATGCTAAATTGTGGACAGATATTGGATATCTCAAACGTTTTGACCATGGTGAGGCAACATATTTATGGCGAAAAAAGGGAAACAGGAAGTGTGTTATAACTTCTGAAAACATAGACTGATTCTGATGAAACTTTAGCTGTGTGTTCATTGTACGAGGCTGATCACATGGATGTGACTATTGTGAGTCAAAGTCATAGTGCAACCAACTGGCAACAGGAAGTGTCATTTTCAAAATGCTTTGAAATTGCCCTCTTATATTTACCCAGTCCACTTCAAACTTCATCAGAATAATGTCAAGACATGGCAGATATTCTTGGGTGTTTTTGAGGCTCTTACCATGCTTCAAATTGCATGAAACTTAACACACACATCAAAGTTGTCAGCCAGTAGACATGGCCAAAGCCTTATAAATGGGCGGGAGGAGGGGCTCTATAGCGCCACCTTTTGACTTGGTACATATATTGTTCTCATCAAGCCGGACAACTTTCTAATTTACAGTCATTAGCTACAACCAACAGGAAGTCAGCTATTTTTGTTTGAATGTGGATTTTTTTAAATAATCAGGCTCTAAATTTTTATGTACTCCTCGTAGGAGATTCATCGCTGCTTGCAGCTATATTTTTATTTGAATTTGGATTTGATTGAGCCATTTAAAGTGGCGAGTAAACTAGAGTTTGGCCAGCATAACTAAATATTCTACTTAGTTCTGTCTTTGTGAAATAATTACTTTTCAACATACAGAAATTTTGCACACCTTTCATGTTTTCTGTACAACTGATTTCAACACAAGGCCTTATGTCAGATTCATCCACCTCTAAACGACATGCAGAAGTGCAATATAGACTTCAAGCTGAAAAGTTTGATTTCATGAAACTATAGGACCAAACATTCCCACCCGGCACCTTCAGCTCATTTATTTTGGAAAGATTTCGACATGTTCCACTTCACGGCGAAGCGCGTCAGTAATGGATCTGTGTGTTTGTCTGATCTGTGAATGAGAGCGGAGGGAGTATCGTGTTGTGTTATATCACGGTCTCCGAGCGAAGTCTTGAATAACACTGTAAGACACGCTCCGCTGACACTGACTCATAAAGCTGAGAGCACACGAATCAGGGGAGAAATACAACATCTACAGGATGTTTAAATAGAACATAATAATATTTCATAATATAAGCCTCTCGTGTGCATTAGCACCTGCATTAGAGTCCAAGAAATCACCTCGTTACCATAGTAATGCCAGTATTAGAATAACACGGCAATAAAACGGAGGAGGCGTGTGTGTTTGTGTGTGTGTGTGTTTGTGTGCATGCTGATATTGCACATTTACACACATCCACATACAATATAAACATTTAGTTGTGTTGACAAGTGTAATTTTCTGTTTTTGTAAAGTATGAACCAGCAACACTGAAAATCCCTCGAAGAAAACACAATCTGTGATGATTGAAAAATGAGTGATTAGGAACACTAGGCTTCTCTTACAGTGATTTACTGTAGTTCAAACCAATGCCATACTTACTGTTCTTCTTACTACACTCATGAAAGTAAAGGTCCCAAGAGATGGTTGCGCAGTGATGCCATAAAAGAACCATTTCTGGTTCCCCAAAGCACCTTTAGGTGATCAGTTCTTTAAAGAAAATTTTTCTTAGAGTGAAGAACATTTTAATAATCTAAAGAACCTTTTTCCACTATAAAGAAACTTTTGTGCGACAGAAAGATTCCATGGATGAAAAAAAAAAAAAAAAAAAAAACTATGACAAAGCAACCTTGAATTCATTCATTTTTAATGACTATTTCCTGCAACACGAGTGACAGTAATTGTTGTCGATGTGATGTGGGTGTGTCCATTGATGCAATAAATCTGAGAAAAGTTGAACTTGATGTAAATGATAAGCAAAGTCATGTAGTGATTAAACTGTGATGTGTCTCCTATGAGATACTGTACGGGAGAGAATATACAGTTTGTGCAGTATAAAAATCATTATGTCTATGGAATGTCCTCATAAGGATAGGAATATCTGTGTGTGTGTGTGTGGTAGCTTGTTCCTCCTTGTAACAATAGCAGAGGTGACTGGACCTACAAGAGCACTGACAGCTTTACGACCTGTGTGCCAGAGCGAGGAAGAGAATTCTGGGAAAAGAGTTCTGGCCTCAGTCCCAGACAAGCAGGTAGTTCTGTCTGTGTGTGTGTGTGTGTGTGTGTGTGTGTGTGTGCGCAGGTAGTGAATTTACAGTACTGAAGCGCCTGACGAATCCAGATCGAGTCTTTTCTCAGTTTGTCAGATTCAGGGATCGAAACACAGAGGTTTTTTTTTTAAGAACATCCACCTTGACATCTTAAAGGGATAGTTCACCCTAATTTAAAAATTAGGTCATCATTTACTAACTCTGGTGTTGTACCCAGTGAACAGCGACCGGCATCAAGGTTTTTAAAAAAGGTGCAAAACTTAAAAATATGATATGCAACACTTGCCATATATTCCAACTGTACAACAGGGTTTGGTGAAAAACAAAACAAAAGTTAATGTAGACTATTATTTAAAGTGGTGGTATAACGCCCCTTTCACAAGATGTAATATAAGTCTCTGGTGTCTCCAGAATGTGTCTGTGAAGTTTCAGCTCAAAATACCCCACAGATCATTTATTATAGCTTGTCAAATTTGCCCCTATTTGGGTGTGAGCAAAAACACGCCGTTTTTGTGTGTGTCCCTTTAAATGCAAATGAGCCGCTGCTCCCGCCCCCAATCCAGAAGAGGGCGGAGCTTTAACAGCTCAACAACAACAAAGCTGGAGAATCTCACGCAGCCGAAATGAGGATTGTCAGTAACGGTGTTCAGCCTTACATTGTTCAAACCGGAGTCGACACTGATGGAGAGACTCAGGAAGAAGTTACAACTTTTAGACGTTTCTGAATGGTTAGTGGATAAATTTATGTAGTTGCTGTGGAGTTGATTCAACTCATCCACTAGCATGTGTCGTCATGTTAATCTTTTGTGTTGAATTGACCCTCGTTTGTGAAGCAGTCCTTCCCTTTGTTGTGTGTTCTCGGGGGCGGGGTTTATGTAAATTTTAGGGTTAGTGATGTCACCAACCTGGGAAGAAGCTCGTTGTAGTCCCTACCAGCCGTTTGTTGTCCTTAAACAGTGATTTAAAAAAAAAAAAACATTCTCCCTTTGCATTGAACTTTGAGTGTCGTAACTTTGCAGATGTTGTTTATGTTCAAACAGCAACATTACGCACTAACTAAAGTTAGACAAAAGTCAAATCTTAATCAACCACCCCTTTAACGAAAGTCCTGTCCTTGGCCGTTGGTCTTCTGTGCTCGACTGTGTTCCCGAGACTCTGTTAGCGCCGCAGTTCACTCTGACTCACACAGAAAAACACACAGGAAATCAAGATTAATAAAAACAACAACCTCAGTTTGTAGTTTAATGTGATGCTTGAGGGCATTTCATTTTGAAATCAGACAAGCTCTGAGAGCAAAGCTGGAGAATATCTTATATATCAGCGTGTCTCAGTCATCTCAGTTCACTGATCGTCTGATGATTACTGAACACAAAACTGGAAGCTCTTGTGAAAATCACAGACTCACACTGCCTCAGATCACAACCTGTGAGGTGAACATGTTTTATCAATCCACTGGGAAACAAAACTGTGTTTAAACAGTACAGTTTAATATTACAAACACTGGGATGAAGAACTAGCCATCAAATTTTGTGAGGTTCAAGACATTAAATGTTTGAAAACGTTGTTTGAAGCATTTATTTGGCGAGTGGCAAAACTGTCAAAGCTCAAGCATACAGTATCTTGTGTGTCTGATACTAAACGTCTTAAACCACACTTCAAAAATGGTTCGATTGATTGTATTTTAAGTGGAAGGACACATTCGACTGGCTTACACCTGTATCGCAGTGCGCTGGTTATCGGATCAGACGAGACAGATGTTCTGATCAGCTGTGAATGAGGTCAGACTGGTGTTAGTTAAATCTACAGGAGCTGCTGCTGTGGCTTGTCATGATTTATTCACAGCTCAACCTTTACTAACCGGCTAATATTGAAGAGCAGAACTCCTCAAACGCACATGAAACGAAGTGCTGAATAATACAGTGAATCTGAGGAAATGCTAAAGGGAACGATTCTGCTAAAACAGTGTTAATCTTGAAGAACAGAGAGAATATCTGCTGTCTCTCGTTCTGCCGAGGAAACATGAGCGCTCTTATGTAATCGTATTTGGGTAAGAGTGTGTCGGATTGATGTTTTCTCCTGGAAATTGATTCTTTTCTGAGGTGAAGTTGAACATTCTTACCCCAAACGTCTGATTCAAAGCCGGGATAAAGAGATCAAACCGGCGTTGCAGAACAATGCAGACGTCAGGAGCAATTTGCCCGAGCGAGGATACGATCTCACCTGCCTCTCTCCGGCGCTGCGCACAGGTGACAGTCGACAGACTCATAATCTGCATTTCAAAGGCAGTAACATGAGAGCCGCTTAACTCTGGCACGCTTTCATAGCGCTCGACACTGATGCTCCGCAGATACTTACAAAATCCCTCCTCTGACGTTATGCAATCGCTCAAAGACACGTTTCTAGGTGGAGAAGAAGGTGAGCTTTACACACACACAGATTTCTGTGATCCTTCTGTGCGAGACGAGGGTTTGTTCTGTGTGTGCGCAGATCCTTCTGCACCTGCACTACTGGAAAGAACTGCTTTAAAATCTCAGTAAGTGTTTACGTCACTGAAAACCTTACGGATTCAGTAGATCAGGGTGAGTTCTAGGGTCGGTTTCTATCCCGGGCTCTGCTCGGACGAGTGTGGATGTGTTTGATGAAATATTATGGTATGATATAAAACAAATTACATGATACGAGAATCATTTTTGTCACATAGTCTCAGACACTCTCAAAGGTCAGAAGGTCACCTCAAGAGATTTGACCTTTTCAGCTTCCTATAGTCAATTGTAGTCATGTGTTTTAAGATTGTTTAGAAGTTACAGTAGAGTTCAAAAGTTTCTGGCCAGTTTTTTTTTTTTTTTTTATTCTTTAAGTGACAATAAAGACATTTATAATGTTACAAAAGATTCTACTTGAAATAAATGCTGAACTTTCTATTCATCAAAGAATCCTGAAAAATAAAATGCATGACGGTTTCCACAGAAATCTGAAGCAGCACAACTGTTTTCAACATTGATAGACTCCTTTCTGCTGTTCAGATTTGACTCCTCTTCATTTGACTCATTTGAATCAAACTCAACTTATGAAAAATGACTCAGACACTCATATAGTGAGCGGCTGGTTGTTTTACCGCGGTACCTGGACGGGATGTAAATGTGTTCAGGAGTAATTCTGCTCTGGGATTTCTCTTTACTGCCGTCTGTAAATGTTCTGCACTGATGTTTCTAATTAGAGACGAGTCCAAACGGAGGTCTCTGCCCTCATGCCTAAAATAAGCACAGGTCTTTCTGAACGCCTCCGTCTGCTGCCGCCGAGATTTCAGCAGGCAGTAATTCAGAGGTGATGTGAGAAATTATATTTTATGAGGCAGGAGGTCACAGCAGCCAAACACACGGCGAACTGGGACCACCGACAAACACACACACTTTTCCACTCTTATATCTCACACTCTTTAGGGCTCCGCTGGGGAGATGTTCTGTGTGTGTGTGTGTGTGTGTGTGGAGAGAGTTTTGTTTTGGGAGTGAAGTTGGTTTCTTCTGCTGGAGTTTGAAGGAGCTGAGGTTATCTGTGACCTCCAGCCGCTGTCCTCCACAGACAGACTCAGGGCTCGGATCCCTCGTGGACGCCGCTGAAGCGCTGGACGTCTGCTGTGTCGGTGACAAACACCCTTCTTCCCCCGACAGCACAAATACTGTCAGACGGACACGAGCGTATTAACCTTCACTGAATCATTCCATCAGGGATTGACTCTGTAGTGTTTTAATACTGTAAGTCTGGAAGTTCTGCAGGCAAAAACTTTTTTTGTATTATATAATTTTTCATTTTAGTTATAAATAATTAAAAATATACACTGCTGTTCAAAAGTTTGAGGTCAGTAAGATTTATTTTTATTCAGCAAAGATGCATTAAATTGATCAAAAGTGACAGTAAAGACATTTATAATGTTACAAAAGATTCTATTTCATATACTTGTATCAGATGTGTGTTTATTACTGAATTCACCACATCAGCGTGTTCTGCAGTGTGAATAAACTCTGACCACACGTCAAATCAAGCATGCGAGGCATAATGACCAATCAGAGTCTCGGCTGGATCAGGTTACGCTCCTCTGTCCTTTAATGCGATCTCTGCACAGACGCGCGCTCTAATGCGTGTTACTTAAGGTGTGTTTCTCACGAGCGCACGCATCTTTAATAATGTCGACTTTAGTTGAATCTGACAGCTGAGGCAGCAGAATACAGTTCGTTAAAGCGTTCCTCTGGAAGTGTAATCGTAGGGGTCAGAGGTCACTGTGAGATAGTAAGAGGGTCGGTTCTGATGAATCACCTACAGGTTTGTTTTAACCAGTGAACTGAGACGCTGATCTCTTTAGCATGAAGCACTTGAGTCAGTGTGTGTTTAGAGGAGCGTGAGGAGATAATGAGACGTCCTCCTCTCTCTCGCCTCACCTGAAATATAAACACACTGTGTCTCAGTGTGTGTGTGTGTGTGTGAGAGAGTGTGTGTGTGTGTGTCTCACAGACAGGATGTAAAGTATTAAACCGCTTGCAATGCATGGCAAAATTTTGTCACATGATGGAAAAGAACAGGTTAACAGGTATTAACCCGCACACACACACACACACACACACACACACACACACACACACACTCTGAGCCCAACAGGTGCTGAAGTTCATGTTTCATCATTACATTATTTTTCTAGTTCTGATCCACACAGAACATCCTGATCATTCTGTGTGCAGAAGTTATTATACAGTAAATTAGGGATGATTGAAAAGTTTATTTACTTTTTACTTTCACATTATTTTATTATATCATGCTGACAGTGCTGTGATTACAGATTACAACACATTCAGACTGATGTTTTTGAGTGTTGTGTTTTTAAAGTGGTGACAAAAAGGAATTTTTCTTTTTTTCTGTATTCTGAGTGACAAATAAAACATGTAGGGCGGAGACTTGGTTCTCTCTGCAGGTTATTGATTGGATGTTGAGATATGGGTGTGGCACTCACAACTGGAGGCGGGGCTGAATGTAGTGAAGGGGCGGAGTTTAAACCAGACGAAATGATTGGAGAATCCTGCAAACTTCAAAAAGAGGGAAGACTGTCGTTTCTCTGAAAGATCCAGGATTGACTTCTGATTATAAATTATAAAGGTCAAAATAATGAAACTGATCATTCACAATAAGATCAATTAGAAAAATACACAGGGTGAATTTTTAGATATCATGGTAAAACAGTCGAGTGTAGCTGTTTGAATGATCAGATCAGCTGAACCCAAACCAGCCTAATTATTCAATGCTTCCTTAAACTGATTAGTCACTCGTTCAGACAACCCAGCAACTGTGAGTTTGTCAAATATGCAGATGAAGTGCTGTCTGATTGGATCTTCCTCTCAGATGTACAGTAGCAGGAATTCAGCCAATCACGTCGCAGCTCTGCAACAAAAATGAATAAATCAGTGCGCACACAGTCTAAAGGCGGGCTGAGGGCGGATCATGTGACGCTGAGCTCAGACCAATGAAAACACTTTACACAGTGACACGGTTTTAGGGATCTGGGTCGATGGTCCTGCATCTGTTCCAGCTCTCTCTCCGTCGCTTCACACAACCCTCTGTCTGTCTGTCACAAGTCAACACGTTCATCTACTTATATGATAACATATCACAGACATTAAACTATACTGACCACAGCCTGACCTAAACTAACACCTAAACAGAATAGGCTTTTGTTGTTCTTGTTAGTTATCAGTCTTATTTTACTGTAAATGCTGACTGGAAAGAGTGAGGATCTGTCAAAAGTGGTTCAGATGGATCAGAGCCAGACACACAGAGACATTCTGGCCAATGACAGAGAGAGAGAGAGAGTTAAACTAGCTGAAGGGTTTAGCTGAACTCCACTGAGCAGTAAACACTCTTTCACATGCTGCTCAACACGACAGTGACCGGTGGCTCTGTTTCTGTGTGTTAGAGATGCAGTCAGTAACTTCTGCTCCTCTCAAACACTCCTGCACTCAAGATAGAGAGGATTCTGTCTTCTGATTGGTCAAACGACAGCGTCCTGCGGTCAGAATAATGCCAGAAAATAAAACAAACATTACAGTTAACAGAACTGAGAAAGCAACATGTTCTCCAAGCAATACGCATATTTAGGTTGTTTGTCACTTCCCTGAAATACGACCCATAGGAGCTTTTGCTAAAGTTGCGCCCCTATCGACAACAGGACACTTTCATTTTAATGCATTGTTCCCTTTTATCTGCATCATATTTCGGGTTTCGTGTAGCTCAGTTGGCAGAGCATTGCAATATATAACAATATGCAGTCATGTGATCATGCGATCGTAGGTTCGATCCCAGGGAACACATGTGCTCATAAAGTGTATATGCACTATAAATCACTGAGGGTAGGTTTAGGGGTGGGGTTGGTGTAGTCGTTAATAATAAAAAAAAAAAGAGTTTTGCTAAATGGAAATAGACAAATGGTGTAAAAAGTCCACACACTGCATTTAAATGAACACGCATTTTGATTGGTAACGACAGTCATTTCATGACGACAGAAGTCATTATTTTTATGCCAGCTAGAGGGCGCATGACTTTAAAACGTAAATATAGGTCATAATAAGGTGCTTGAAAAATGACCTTTAGGGTCGTTTTTTTTTTTGGAGGACAGTCTTACAGCCGGATTACAGCTTTTGTAATGTTTGTAATGGTTTTAGTCTTAGTTAATGATGATAACCCTGAAAAACACTGATCAAAAAAACCTATAACAAACCATCGAAAGGTTTTTGTAATCTCTCAAGAATGGTTTCTGTCGCTCAAGAGCCCAAACAGACAGCAGTGCTCGTGATGAGAAGAGATTCTGTGCTGAACCTGAAGAAGGTTTATTCTGAACTGTTGTCAGGTGTGATTTTCTCAGGAGTTTTTCAGGTAGCAGCAACGGTTTAAGTGCTGTTCCATTAATAAATCACTTAGAGCATCTTTTAGTCCAGTTTTATCTGCCGTGATAAAAATGTTTACGGGAGTATGTTACAATCCACCATGGGTGCCGTGTGTGTGTGTGTGTGTGAGTGTGAGTGTGTGTGTGTGAGTGTGTGTGAGTGTGTGTGTGTGTTTGTGTGTGTGGACAATAGTCTCAGCAGTGCCCCTGATTGCCTCTTTTCACATGTTAATGAGCATCTCTGCGTTCCTCCTCTTTCTCAAATCTCCACAAATTATACAGCAAACACAGAAAAGGAAAATCCTACGGCTTTTTCTCCTTTTTTATTCAACAGAGTGACACATAAATGCGAGTGTAAGTGTTGTTCTCGCCACTCTGATCGGCAGCTAATTGTAGCCGTCAATTGTGTAAGATGCTCTTTTACTTCAACACAAACCCAGATCAAACACAATCACCTCTCCCGCCTGTTTAAGAGAGAGAGAGATGTTCGTTGTCACGGTGATGACTGTGTTTATTTTCATCACACGTTTGAATGTAAATATTTGTTGATTTGCTCATTTTGTGTCTCAAACGGTGTCGAGGATCTTAAATGATTGTGTTTCAAAGTGCTGCTGTCTGTCTGTACGTGACGGTGACAGAAGAGAGAGACAGACAGACAGACAGACAGACAGACAGCAGAAGCGGATACAGACGTCATGTTATTGTGAATATCTCACTCTTATATAGAACCTTAAAGGTTCCATCATGGGATCATTTTATGGATTTAGTTTTAATTAATTTTTTTTATTTTTTATTAAATTTTATGAATTAAACAGCTTGTAAACATACTTTATCATTAGGAAACAATGAAATAACCTGTTAAATATGAAAGTATTGTACAATAATTGAAGACCTTTCCATGAGATCTATTGAACCCCACTGAACCTTTCTTTCTAAGAGTGACAGAAACATGTAACACTCAAGCATTTTATTGCATTTAAAACCATTAGTACTTAATAATAATATTAAGAACACAAATATTTATTTAAATTCAAATTTATTCAACATTTATGCAAATATGAAGTGACATCCTGTCAGTGTTATGTTTCATGTTGTAGTTCTTGTTATATTATATGTTTTATAATGACTGATGTGAAATTGACCAATCAGCATCAGTTTCATACACTTTAATTGTAATGGTTTTATACTGTACAAACTGTACATTCTCTCCCCCTACACTACCACTGCTCCTAAACCTTCCCATCACACAAAACTGTCTGCACGTTTACATTTTCAAAAAAACTCATTCTGTATGATTTATAAAAAAAAATAAAAAAAAATGTCCCCACAAAGTCAAAATGTACTGGTTTTACTATACTTGTGGTGACATTTGGTCCCCATAACATAGGGAATACCAGGACACACACACACACACACTCTCTCTATCACACACACACACACACACACACATCGTAACTTCCACAAGAGGGCCTAACCCTGCCAGGAGAAAGTCACGTTTTATTTCATAGGAGAAATTAAATTTCACACTCCTGCGAAGTTTGTACAGCACATAGCAGCAGATCTTTACAAGATTCATATGCAAATGTGCGTCGAGATTAGAGATACAACAATTATTCCAGTTCATGATAAATTATTCATTTAACAACCGTCAATTATTAATTCCACTGGAACAATAAGCCATGTTTCTGTAGGCAAAGCTTCCTATTTTAACAGACCTTTACCTTCTGTGTGTGTGTGTGTGTGTGTGTGTGTGTGTGTTCACGTCAGTATTAATTGTGAATGTTTTCCATTTTCTTTTCTGCTTCAGAAAGCTGGAGCATCAGAACAGTTAAAACGCGTCGCAGCTTCTCCTCCCTCACTGGAGACCTGACCTCTTTACCGAGAGAGACGGAGAATCATCACTCTCTGGTTTGATGTGTGCAAATGAAGAGAGTCGGCTAATAATCAGATCATTCGTGTCCTCTGTACAGAACAAGTGCTACATGTGGAAATCAATGGCTGTTTGATGCATACGGCGGTCGTGTCTGCGCAGTCAGTGTGTTACAGTATGAAGCCTGCGGATACTGTACAACTCATTTCATATGTTCCAGACACTTTCAAATCACTGTAATTGTCCATCAATCTGCCGTGTTTTTCGTTCTCTTTTGTGTCTGAGAGAGAGAGATACGCTCGCCCCGTACAGCTGTCATTCACATTAAGATGCGTCTGTGATTGGAACAGGTTTGTTGGTAAATGCATAATTAATAAGTACAGATGAGAGATGGCCACCGCATGTATTTGCACAGAGGTGGATCTGTGAACGCTCGGACAGGTTTTTGGCTGGTGATGTACACGCACACATGAAGATGTGATAATTATGCTAACGAAACACACGCCTGTAACCCTGCGACTGTAGTGCAGTTTATAATGACTACAGAAATGAACATGAGCAGGACAGAGACCGCAGATCACACGGGAGAACGACACTCTACTAGAGGGGGACAAAATTAATTCAAATATATTTTTTAAATCAGCAAAACCATTTTTTTTTTTTTTTTTTTTTTTTTTCCTAAGACATTTAAATTTACATCAGTTGATCTGGTAAAAAAAAATGATGCACATGCAATTAATTAATTTTTTTTTTTTTTTTCAATTTTATTATATCCTTTTCATTATGTATTTTTAAAGGGATCTGCTTGCAAATTGCATTTATAATTTACAATTTTATATAAGTTACATTTGCAGGTTATAATGCACCAGTGACTGTGTTCTTCAGTGTTGAATGTGTGAGAGGTCAGAGTGAAGGAGAGGGTGTAACGGGCGCGCGCGCAGAGAGGGGGCGTCTGTCTCCTCAGTAAATGAACACATTCATGAACCCGCAATATCTAACCGTGTGTAAAACACTTGCATATAAACACACAAAAGGCATCATGCATGTGCAGATAGATCAATATAAAAAAAGGCAGCAAACCTAAAAACGTGCTTTACGCGATGACATCCAAATGAGCTGATTTTATTTTTAATCAAAAATATATTTAATATGACTAAATCAACCTGAATCAAGTAGAAATCATGTTAACTTTTTCCTTAGAGTCAGTCTGTTTGATTAATTATTGTCTGAATGATTAGTGTCAAAGGGATTCGCGGATAAACCCGAGCGCGCGCACACATCACCACAGTTTAAACAAATATAGAATAAAATTATTTAACAAAATATGTATTTATTTTAAATAATACTACTTACAATAATGAAAACTATAATAATAAATTATTAAATATGATTAATACTTAATAATTATATATTTTTATTATTATTAAATGCACAGATACATACCTGATTGATTATAGATTACAGGGATGTTGAACAAAAGCATGAATCAGCTGATGTCTTCATTATCCGAACAGAAGCAGTGTCTCCCTCTGAACACTTCACCACTAAAGCGTGAATCACTGCAGAAGAAAGAATGAAAGAATGAAAGAATGCAGAGAGAGAGAAGCGCATTCACGCCCTTAAATGTGTCGGAATCCCTCTGAAATCTCGTCGATGCGTTTCATTCTTTCAGTTTCGACTGGAAAATAACATGAATCACGGCAAGAACATCACTGCACCGTTATGTTTTTAAAAGTCCTGAAGTCTCACCTGTATACCTGCAGACTCACCTGTCACAGGAGAGCGCGCGCTCCCGCCCTGCACGAACCTGCGCGCGCTTCCCGCGTCTCCTCTGACAGAACGGTTCCGCGCATCTGCGATTTCATCTTTTGTTTTTATTTCATCCTCTTTTATTTCTCCTGCAATCGTCGCTGAAGAAAAAAAAAGAGAGAGAAAAAGAGAGGGAGAGAGAGAGAGAGTAAACGTGCGCGAACTTTCTTCAAACGTTATTCGTGTCTTCCTATAAAGGTGCCTGATGCTGTGTGTGCGCGCGCGCGCTCATAAAACACACACGTTTGGCTCTATTATCCCTCCCTGTGCTGATAGGTGGCGTGTGTTTCTCTCTCTCTCGAAAAGAAAAGGAGGAAAACAGTGTCATTCGAGGCGTGTGAGCGCGTCAGTCCGAGCGCAGGTTTGAGTCCTGGAGTGTGTGAGAGGATCAGTCAGGAATAACGCGCCTCTGTTTCTCAGGCTTTATTCTGGACCCAGACACTATAACACACACAACACACACTCCTGCGGCCGAGAGCACAAGGTAAGACACACTCTTTTACCTTCACACCAGCTTTAAGAACAGAACTAATGCCAAATAAAGCCGCTGTAACGCTGCAGGATCGAGGATGCTCTTAGTTAAAGTCGAACACAAAGGTGTGTGTATTTTACCTCAGTGTTCACCTGTGCAGGTGCGCGCAGCGACTCCAACTACTTATTTAAAACTCGCATTTTATTTAAGGAAAAAAAAAAAAAAAAAAAAAAAAAAAAAAAAAACAACGCTTGGAATTGCGTGTATTAAGGATTTTAAAATTTTTGCAAACTATTTTTTTTATCTGTAATATTGCAATGCGCGAGATGGTGATGAACACATCGCTGCAAATTCAGCTGTAAATGTATCGATTTAATTGAGCTTTTTATTGAATCACATTTACAAACACAATTTTCACATTTAATCACAAAATATATAATTTATATTAAGTAAATATAAATGTAGTTTTTATATATTTAATTAATTTATGATTATGAGATCATATCTGCATGCGTTTTGTTTTATTTTACATGCAACTTCAGTATCTATCGATGCATATTTATTCAAGCACACTGTCATTATCATTACAGAGAAATTATATACAGACCCGATTTTACAAAGTTCACTAATACTTGCAGCAAGAGCTAAAACACTCAGAAAACAATATTATTCCTAATACTATATGATTTAAAATGTAAATGTGTTCTCGTTTTATTTTATTTCATATGTATGCCTAAAACAAGCCATAGAAAATATATTGTGATATATTTATATAAGTAAATTAGACGAATAAAAAACAACCATCTGTTTATAGACCTGAAACCAGTCAAATATAAATCAGTGTCTGACCTTCGAGACTTTGTTCTTCAGATGTTTGTGTTTAAATCACGCACGCACTCTGAAACTGTTATTTGGATGTCCATAAGTCAGTGCATGCGTCGCTGATCAGATGCGATCTCTCTTTCACTCATGTGTTTGTGTCTCTCTGTTCGTGTCTCGCGCTGATGGGCTGCCAGAGGGAGCGGTTCACCCTGCTGCTGTGTTCGCTCGGGTCTGAGTCCATGCGAACTGCCATCTGATCCACGTTTATCAATGCGGGAGCTGATCATGGCGGATGGCCCCCGGTGTAAGAGGCGAAAACAAGCCAACCCGCGGAGGAAAAACGGTAAGAGAGCGGCTTGAGAAAGTGTCCTGGCGCGGCGCGTAAACGGTCGCGTTACGCGGGACGCAGAGAGATGAGAGCGGACAGATCAGGGTCCAGTTTAATAGAGCGCAAGCAGAAATTGGAGTAAACGGGCGGGATGTAAATAAAGGCCATGTAGCGCTTTTTCTGTCTGTATTTTCGCACAAGTTTGGAAATGAAAGTTTGTGCGTAATTCTCAGGAGCGTTAAACGCGTCACGTTAGATGCCTGTGGATTCTTCAGCCTTGCATTTCGTTTGTTTAAGAAGCTGCTGACCGGTTGGTTAGTCTCAGAGCGTTATTTTCATTCATTCTCAGAAGCGTGGATTGGAGGTGTTGTGTGTTTTTGTGTGTGTTCATCTCCGCGCCTGAGGACAAACACAGCTTGTTGTGAAGCACAGATGAGTTTTTATTATTATTATAAACTTGTGGTGTTTTCAGGGATGTTTTATGTGTGTGACTGTTTGGTGTTTTACACATGCACACACACACACACACACACATTATAGTGTTTTATATACACTAAACCATCGATAGACTGGGTTCAGTTGAAATGGGTTTGTTGGTTCGACGAGGATTAAACGCTGCGATCAGTTCAGTTCCATCTTCCTCTTTCCTTTATGAAATGTTTCATATTGATCCGCTAAAAAATCAATACGAGCACGAGAGTCTCTTCACCCTCACGAGTGTCTTCATGCACTAAAGTTTAAAACGCGTAATTCTGCTTTCACACTTTGTCGAAAAGAGACTAATAAAGCATGTCATGAAATTTAAGAAATAAAATATCACAGATGCGTTTGTGTTTTAGACACGACATGTGAGTGATTTGCTTGAAAATTAAACGGTTCTGAAATATTCATATGCAATGTTTGTTATTTTGGGGAGCTCGTGAACGCGCATGAGGGTGTGTGATAATAATAAATTAATTGTTTAGGTAGAAATAAAAATGCTGCAGTGAAGAAATGTGTCCTGATATGAAGTGACTGTCGATTTAAAATGAGGACAGATGAAATATTCAGTGATGCTGCAGATGACTGTAGAGAAATGTGTGTGTTCTCACACACCTGCTGCGTTCAGCGTGTCCAGGTAAACTCAGGTGTGCGCCGAGACAAATGCTTCAAAAATTAATTCATATAACCTTTTTTTTTTGCATGCATATTTTTGCATGCATACATTTTTTTTTTTTTTTGCATGCAACCTTTTTTAATCTAAAAATATTTAAAATTAATCTAATTAA
>CM075497.1:302500-375000 GCA_037950675.1 Hypophthalmichthys molitrix
CTGCAGAAGAAAGAATGAGAGAGAGAAAGAAAGAGAGGAGACACATTTACATCTTTCATTCTCTAAAGGTGATTCAAAACGCTGTATATATATGTGTGTTATTATTTATGTTTTCTTGGGTTAGGGATAGATAGATAGATAGACAGATATACATTCACATGTATATTTTTAAGGATTGGCTGTATAAAGTCATCACACACACACCTCACACACACACACACACACCTCTCTCACACACACACACACTCACACACACACTTCTCACACACACACACACATACACAGAGGTTGTTTCTCTTTGATGATTGTCGGTTCTCTTCTGGCAAGGTCAAACAATCAATAAGAGATGTGTAGATATCAGATCATGACATCAGAAACACACACACACACCATATTTCAGTTCATTTTTTGTCATATAGGGGAGATGAAAATTATTAAACCATCGTATCAAGCTTCATCTGTTTATGAGTCTTCAGAAAAGCAGAAGTTCACTTATTTGAGGAGTTTGATGTGTGAGATTTTGACGTTGAATCTGTATTTAGTGTTTTAATCATCTCGCCATCAGCACAGACCAGGAAATTGTTGAAATTGCCGTGTTGGCTTGTTGCTTTAACCTTAGGTAAAAATGTGCCAAGGAGACGCAGAGGCACACACACACACACACACACACACACACACACACACACACTGCTCGTCCAGAGGGCTGGCATGTGTGTTGTGGTTAATGGACTCTGACTGCGGATAAAGCCTCGTGCCGCAGCGGCCGTCACAGCCTCGTCTCGCCGCTGTCACACACGAATGTCAAACAAACACCTCCTCAGGTAGAGCCGGGATAATCATACAGACAGCGTGTCCTCAGCCTTTCTCAGACGCACGAACACAGGACGAGCCCCGCGGCTGCGGTTCAGAGCCTTTACCTGCCCGTCTGTGTGTGTGTGTGTGTGTGTGCTGTGTTTTCATTCGCTCGCTGCATCATATAAGTTAACTTGCACTGTTAATGTGTCTCAACTCACACCTGGTATGATCAACTCGGCTGTGATTGTACTCTAATCCCAAAAGAAAATGTTATTTCAGTTCAAGTTTATTATTTGTATATTTCTTTTCACATTGCATATTCTGCAGCTTTACAGAAAACTCTCGATTCATTGTTACAGTTTAGGAAGTATTCTGTTATTAGTTAACGTCATGTGTCAGGCATCGATCACAACTTGTGTCAGGATAATATTGCAATATAAGTTTCGCATGTCGATTGAAAGTTGTCGTCATCTGAAGTCTTCGGTGTCGGCTGAAACCATCGCAAAATTTTCATAGCTTTAGATCCGGATTTAATCATCTTTATTTCAGATGTTTCTGTCTTCAGGAGGTCAAGTCATATAGTGACAGTATCGAGATGTAAAGTGAACACGAAGAGCAGTTCAGATGGAACTTGATGAGTTGATATTTAGACTTTGGGAAACTCTGATGAGAGATTACTGAGTCGTTTCAACAGACGAATCATCGGATGATGCGCGTTCCCTTTACGAAAAACAATTGAGATATTAATTTGTGCTTTTTCTTTCCTATGCGACTGAAACACAAGATGGTTTATGTTAGTTATTGGTGTTTTTCTGCGCTGGATGAGTCTCTTTTGGTCTGTTTGGAGCAGTCACACTCACAAACGTCATCAGTGCTCGTAATTAGTGAAGGGACGGCCGGTGAAAGCGTTTCTCTCAGTAATTAAAGTAATGAAATATTCATTTCTGCCTTTTCTGAGAGGAGTGGGCAGTTCTGTTACAATAGCAGACAGTCTCATGTGCAATTAGCACACACACACACACACACACACACAGTCTTTTTAACCTTGTGTGTGTGTGAGTTTTATGTCCGACACAGAGGTTACCTTTTCCCAACGGTGCAAAATCGACTTGACGTAAGTGTTCATCAGTCACAGGACTCTCCCCTCGAGGTATTTGCATCAAATCAACTCAGTCGAGCTGCGAGAATCTGACAGCAGAGAGACAGACAGGCAGAGAGAGAGAGAGACAACGCTGATAGTGTGTGTGTGTGTGTTTGTGTGTGTGTGTGTGTGTGTGTGTGTGTTTGGGGTCAGAGAGCTGTAAACACGTTAGGTCACTGCGTTATGGGTGTAAATTGAAGAACAATGTTGGGTTTTCATGTTTAATGAAGTCTTTCCATAGACGTAATGGTTTTTATACTGTACAAACTGTACATTCTCCCCTCTACACTACCCCTAAACCTACCCATCACAGAAAACATTCTGCATTTTTACATTTTCAAAAAAACATCATTTATTATGATTTGTAAGCATGGGGACCAAAAAATATCCCCACAAGGACGAGGATTTAGAATATTGCCATCTTTGTGGGAACATTTTGTCCTCATAACGCAGGGTTTACCAGGAACATACACACTTACACACAGAAATGAAATAGCTCTTTCCTTTGTGAAAAGCGTTACAGCTGTGAGCTTCTGTTAGGTCGCTTTGGCCAAATGAAAGATGAAAAGGTTTGTGTTTGCCATGGAAATATTGCACCATTATTTTCTGGAATATTCTTCAGTGGGGCTTTAGAGAGCACAGATAAGTCCTGAAGTGTTGAAAGTTTTAGTGAATATCTGCTCCAGTTCTGTCTCTGCTACACTACAAAGACCAAATACTCCACAAGTTCATCGCAAAAAAAAATGCCTCAAATCCCCCGAGAGAGAGAGAGAGAGAGAGCTTTATTACTTGTATTCATCTCTCACATGAGCTCATACTGAGAGCAGAGGAGTTTCTCTCAGGTGTTTCACCGCCTCTGTAACTCTGTAACACATTTCACCCTCCTTCACTCCGCAGAACTGGACGTTGGTGTCTAAAACTCGGACACAGAGTGTTTTTTCTCCGTTTATCACAGGGACATTAATAAAATCCGCCCTCTCCAACAAGAACGGCCAATTAAATCCCAGAAAACTCGTCTGGAATCTTCTGCAAAGCCAAGGATGTTTCCACAGCCTCCGCTCCGGCAAACGCAGAGTTAAAGTCAGTCAGTCAGTCTAAGACTTTTTTCCCTGATGCAAAACAATTACTAAATTACAGTACATAAAAACTGTTCTCTGTCGGTATTTATGCAATCAACATAACCAAGAAACAAAACAATTTAATGTGGAAAAATCATCATTCATCTGCATTATAATTGCCGCTTTTCCTCATGTACACGGCAGTTAATTAAAATTGTGATTAAATCCATCTCTGCCGCCTAAGATGTCTTTCCCGAAACAGGTGGTACAGAATTTAAAAGTAAAGAGAAAAAGCGTAATTAGCATTGGAAATTGAGAAATTGCCTGCAAGAATCGGTGTTAATTTCATTCTCTGATGAGGTGATTTATAACGGCGGCTCAGCCGAGGCTCATCCGCGCGTTTCCCAGCATGCACTGTGAATGTGTTTGCTAAATATTTGAAGTGTTTTAAGGCAGAGAGCTGCACATTTACCGCGGCTGATGGCTTCAAACTCTCTTATGTCACGCGCTTTCAAACGTGGATTTACCAGCCAATCAAGAGCGTGTTTATCTGCCGTCTACAGCAGGAGACAATAATAACGCAGAGACGCATATAACGCCAACCGCGGCTGACTGTCACTGCTCTGGAACAGAAGGACACACTGATAGACTTTCCTCTGAACTCTCACCGCTCTAATTACTCAAGCACTCGTCAGATGGAAATGCTGATTACAGAGAGATTTATATCGCTGCTCGGAGACTTTCATCCAGTTGGTTACTTGAGCTGCTGACTCTCATCATGTTGAACAAAAAGTATTTTGGACACTTAACATGTTTGAATGTCGTTGTGTTAGATAACAAAACCTCAAAACTTACTGTAACTTTATCATTTTTGCTGAATGACTGAATCAGCGGATTTTTTATGCATTTCCTTACAGTAAATAATACTTGCTTCTGTATCCAATACAATGACTTTAATTGTTTTAAGTGAATAATACTTTTCTGGTTCACTTTAAATCTTTTTATGTAATACTTGCATGTTTATGAATGTACATATGCTCATATGAATATTTATTATTTGGGTGAAAAGTGTATTTTCATTGGTAAAGCAAAATGTCTGAGTAGAAAGAAAGGACAGTTTTGACAAACTTTAGCATTTTCCTTCTTTCATTTTTTTGCCCGGAGAGTTTTCTAAAACACACACACACACACAGTTTTCGGCGTGTTTCTCGGCCAGCATTCACAGCAGTGTGACGGATTGTTGCAGCTTTTCTGCGGGAGTGTGTGTGTGTGTGTCAGGGTGTGTTTGTAGTGGCGTGTGTTTGCTGTGTTCTGAGATTCAAGGTGCTGCTTCTGTTCAGCATGTCAAATGTAGCCCACACACAGCTCCTTATCTGCAAAGACCCCAAACGCAGTGGACACACACACAGACACACACACACACACACACACACACACACACACATGCTTCCAAGAATTTCCCTTTATTATGATTTCATCCTATTCCTCTTAGAGTCACTCGACTGCTTGGTTCACGTGTGATCTGACAGGTATTCCAGAGCGTAGTGACCCTTTACAGCCGAACATACTGCAGCTGACACACACACACACACACACACACACACATGTTCTGCATGGATTTTGTTGTAACTGAGCTGGATGTTGGTGTGAAAGTCTTTCTCTTATTTTTGAGTTGATTTGGTGCAGCATTTTGTCACAATTGTTTGCATTTTGTAATTATTTATGCAATATCCATAAATCTGTCTTGTCACTGAGATTGCAAGAATGTTTTTTTATTGCTCAGGTATGCAGTAGTCCAGATCTGGACCCCGGAATGGTTTAATCTGTGCATCATTTTTAATTAATTGATATATTTGTGAACAATGCATTTTCTCTCTCCACATGAAGTAATTGACTCGTCTTTACACTGTAAAGGGCCTGCGTGACACGCTGATGTGAATATATTTACACAATCAATCGTGAGAAAACTGTTTAACTCAGTGTTTCTGCTGCTGGATTCACATGCATAGAAAACACACTGATTGGCAAGACAATAATAAAGATACAGCATTTTATATGCACAGAATACACATCTGCTCAAATCTAACACTGCATCAGTTTTACCAAAAAAAAAAAAAAAAGTTTTTTTTTAATCTTCAGTTTCTATATTAATCAAAGCACCAATCCTAAATATTATAAGTATTCATAATTTACTATTTCTAGTTTTTAAAAGGTATTGTTTGCAGGCTGTTATTATTATGGCAACAAAACAATACATTTAAGATGCATTTCTTTAAAATGCACATTACTTATTTAATTCCATAGACATCTGATTTATTTAGTTGTTCTATGATTTAATTTTACAAACATAATATTAATATATTGGTGGCTTGTACACTACCATTTAAATGTTTGGAGCTTGTTTAAAGAAATTTATACTTTTATTCATAAAGGATACATTAATAGATCAAAAGTGACAGTAAAGACATTTATAACGTTACAAAATTCTGTTCTTTAGAACTTTCTATTCATCAAAGAATCCTGAAGAATAAAATGTATGACGGTTTCCACAGAAATCTGAAGCAGCACAACTGTTTTCAACATTGATAATAATCATAAATGTTTCTTGAGCAGCAAATCATCATATTAGAATGATTTCTGAAGGATCATGTGACACTGAAGATTGCTGAAAATTCAGCTTTGATCACAGGAATAAATTACACTTTACTATATATTCACATAGAAAACAGCTGATTTACATTGGAATAATATTTCACTGTTTTACTGTATTTTTGATCAAATAAATGCAGCTTTGATGAGCAGAAGAGACTCTTTCAGAAGCATCTTAGCAATCCCAGACATTTAATATTTGTTTTCATGTTTGATCACCCTTAACCTAAATATTGCTTTTAAGAGTGTGTGTAGAATCTGAATTGTAGGCATTCTGATTTTAATTTGCATCTGTACAGTATAATGCACTATAGAGCCGAATCATACTGAGGACGTGACGCCATAAAACAACTAGTGTTGAGTTAATTTTCTGGGAATGTTTCAAACGTAGTAGATGTAGGTGAGCATAATTCATCCTAATCCTGCATGAGCTCCTGTTCAGTGTGTGATAGACCGACAGACAGCGCAGAATATACCAGAGTGTGTCTGTGGAGAGAGAGAGAGAGAGAGAGTACTGGTGGATTTCACAGGTAACTGGATTACGTGGGCACATAATTGATCCATTTGGGGGGAAAATGACGGAGCTCTAAGCTTTGGAAATGGAGTTTATAAAACAGGCATTCGTAAATTCAAAGGAATCAATATGTCAATTTTATTACATCTTCAGGGCAGATGAGTTTTAAAAGAGGCCTGTCTTATTTTCCGTGTGTGTGTTTCACACTACAGGTCCTGGGTGGCTGTTTGGTTTGATGTCGATGTTTTATTGCATACGCGAGCGTCAGGACGAGCTCGTTCCACCCGGTTCGGCCGTCTGCGAAAGCTCTGCCAGAAAAAGATGTTTGTCAGCGCTGCGAGAACGATCCCTGCGACGGAGCCTTTTAGTGCTTCGAGAAAAGACAATAAAGCATTCCTCGCTCGTCAAGCCATCCATTTATAATGCAGGAAAGTGGAGTAAGAGCATTTCTGCATTTTCATCAGTAAAATATTCACATTTCATTTACACCGTAGCGCAGCCCAACTCGGTTTTATTACTCAGCCAAGCTTCTGCTCTAATTTAAATGAATTATGCAGGCAAAAACTGATGCAAACAGACAGAAATGCGACGCTCGCTGCGGTTTTGCTTTTGTGCTGTCGAATTAAACCTGAGCGTGAGAAAGCAGGACCCTCAACCCCACGTGAAGAAGAAGAAGAAGAAGTGAGCAGGTGGAAAAGAGAGAGAAAGAGGGAGTAATTACTCGGCCTGGTTTGCTGGTGTTTGTCGAGCACTATTATACTAGTTAATTTTCCAGCGGAAGTTGGTGATGCTTGCATTTCTCCTGTGCGTTCACTGACTGACATCTGCTATCAATGCTCGGCAGATGTGTGCGAGGAGCAACCGCGAGCTCGATTATCCGTCCCGCGGCCGCAGAGCGCATGACTGCTCGTCCAGAGCACGTTTCCTGCGTGCACACATGTATATGCATGTGGCTGCTGAATTAATTACATATGTTAGTGTGTCTTCTCATTCACAGATGAAAGGGGAGGGGAGGGGAGCGTATTCTCAGAGGAGAAATGGTACGACACCATCTCGCTCTTTCACGCGGTCACTTCGTTCGCTCGTCTCCCGACAGCACACCTTCTAGCACGTGAACTGCAAACCTGCGATAATGAGAGCAGATATTCGAGGCCTGCCTCGTTTAGAAAGCGCTTCTGATCTGTGCATCAAAACACACAAAGAGTCGTCGGCCATTTATCTGGATCGTATCGCTGAAGATCAGATCGGCAGATTTCTGCGCACTGCAGCTTTTGTGATGCTGGTATTTGGTGTCGGATTGTTTGCTGTCTGTTCTGAGATACCATCAGTCGCTCTTTCAGATGGCACAAAGACCTTATCTTGGATTATTCTCTAGAAACGATCTCATCACATGCTGTGAGACGAGACTCTTCCAGGCTTGGAAGTTTTACAAGAGTCCGAGGCTTGTGGAAAATAAGCATGAGATCTCTTTAACATCTCAGTTGTCGAGTTCTCCTTCTCAGATGTTTCTCTTGACAAATGTAATGTTAGACATGTCTTCTTCATATTCAAAAGAGTAGCAATTTGTGCTCAGATTTGCATGATTCCAAGTCAGAGATGGCAGTATGAACCTTGATACTTGGATGAAGCAGCGAAACCTCTGAGCGATAACATGGAGCTGTGTGTGAATGTGTGTGTGTGTGAGTGAGTGTACTTGTCTATCTAACAGGGGACCAGGGTGTCGTTACATATTCACCAACGGGACCACCGAGCAAAGAGGGGACGTTGTGGTCATGCTTTAAATCATGCTAAAATCAAGTAAAAAATGCTCTGCTGATTTTTTTTTTTCAATAATTCCAAGTGGGGACCCACAGTTGTGTGTGTGTGTGTGTGTAAGCCCATACTCAGCAGCGCCCCTGTAGGCTGGAGCAGGAACTGCAATGGCCCATTAACACGTCATTCACGCTTCTCTATTGTTTGAATGGCTTGCTGTCCCAGAGAGGCTCTGAGACTGTAGAGCTGCTGTTTAACAGGCTGCTTAAGGAATCTTTTTTTAAAATGATCGGGCCAGTTAAAGATTTTTTTTTTAATTATCTTCATTATTTTTTCTGTCTAATGCAAAAACATTCTAAGACAATTACCATATAAATTATCAAAATATTCAAATGTTTTTTGCAACCGAACAGGTGTCACACCTTACCAGGTCAAGACTCATTGAAAATGTTCAGCTAGCTTAATCAAATTGTGTGAACTGAATGTCTTTTAACACTGGAACTTTAGTTGAACCAACTGAAGATTTTCAATGAAACAGTCAACTCAACTTTGACCTCCACATAGAAGGCTTTTAAGTGCATTAATGTCTGTTTTTGTATGGATGGCATTTTATTTTGTTATGGGGAACAACAGTGGAATTTGAAGTGCAAGAAAAATTGCATGTGTCTGCTTAAACAGTTCATTTAGCATGTACAGTTTAACAAGTGAGGAAATGGGCATGGAATAGTGAATAAACAAAATACTTGTTAGACTTGTTCCCCTGTTAGATGGTAAAGTGTGACACCTTTTTGGTTGCTTTGCCATTTCTTACCATCACAATATTTGTTTATGGCAAGAACTGGAGTATTAGTCTTATTATGAATATTGCTGCTACATTCAGAGATAGTCAGAATGTGAAATATTGCTAAGACAACCAAACAGGTGTCACACTTTACCATCTAACAGGGGACCAGTGTCCTTTTGTGTAGTGAAATCACTATAACATGCACATACCAGCAGCTGCTTAAATTTAACATGTACACTTTAACTTGTGTGGAAATCGACATGTAATGGTGAATAAAAATGGTCACTTAAAAAAGGTAACATCTAAATTAACTTATTTTGTTCAAGTCAAAAACATTATTTAACCTCACTGAACCAACCTAAATATATCAATTTATACCAACAAAACTAAGATTTTTATGTTTTAAATCAAGCAGAAATAGTTCAAGGTAACAATTGCAAGTCACCACTTTATACAGTGAACAGTGATTCTCTTAAACAAAATGTCTTTGTTCCCCTTTTAGATGGTTAAGTGCGACACCTGTTTGGTTGCTTTGAGATCGCGTGAGAACGCAAAACCAAAAAAGCACCAGTGGAAGTGGAAAGTTCTGTGCATGATCTACTGACAACCTGCAAATTAAACAACAGAAGCAGCCGGATCCTTTTCATCATAAACTAACGGGCGGTTTTTGGGTGGTAAATAATGGTGCAAATACCAGTAAATTGACGAGCACAAACCTTAGTAAATCACCTTGAATGATTCATTTAAATACTCTCCTCTCCATAAATTTTGCGTTTGAAAGAGAAACTCCTACAAATGCATATGTAATAAGGTCAGCTACGAAAAACAACCCTGTCCATGCCTTTTCAGCGCTAATTTTTCATTGCATGTCTGTAGTAAATTCTGAAAGTAGTGTTTTAGCACCAAAAGAGGAGTTGTGCTGGTGCAAACTGTTAGTAAATCTGGCCCCAAATCTCAAAATTTTATGTTGACTGCAATGAAAATTAGGGCTGCACGATATATCTAAATTATTGAAATATTGCAAATGTACATATTGCGATGCATATGTGATATCTTAATGATGTTAATAGGCTACTTCAAAATAATGCGAAAATTCGAAGTTTTAGGTTGATGCATATTGCATAGACTGGGTAGGAGACTGTTACTTACCTGTGACTTGCTTGATGTTAAAAAGAGTTATTAAGCGCAATAGGCTGTGGAAAACAAGTTATTACAGTAACTCGTGCTGTCTGACATAAACCTGCAGCGACCGCACAGAGAGCCGCATGTCAGACAGCGTGTGATCCCGAATTCAGTTCTCTTTCGTGGCTTATTGTACTCAAACAGTCAAATATACACAGTCATGTCAAAATAATTTCATTTGTATCTTAAGTGAACGTGAACAGTTGGGAAAGAATCAGATTCATGTCAATAGTGCATTAGGTCTTAAAGTGACAGCAGCACAATACTGTAAACCTGCTGCTGTCTGTCAAACAACAAGAGAAAAAAGAAAATCACTTACTGCTCTTGACTGAATAACTTTGGTAGCTTTATTATGAATCAATGTATATTTAATGCAGTGTTTTAGTTTTACATTTGATTTATTCAATTTCTGTTTCTTACTTGAATGATACTGTTAAGTGTGTGTGTGTGTGTGTGAGTGTGTGTGTGTAAGTGTGTGTGTGTGTTTAGACGCTGTTGGTCTAGTGTGTGTGGGCTGGTTTGTCTTCTACTGTACTCTTGTGAGTCGTCAGTAACACGTTGTACAAATGAAACACTTTTTTTCACATCGACCAGAATGAAGCACATCTTTTGCTCCTCCCGTCTGTTTGAATAGCTGAACGTCTCTCTCCTTCTTGCGTCACGATGAGTCTGAGAGTGTGTGTGTGTGTGTGTGTGTGCAATGACTTCACACTCATAGTACAGGCCCGTGTTACTATACGACTGTAGTACTGTGGTTTACTTTTATTGTTCTGTTCTCTGCAGATCATTACATAGTAAATGACTAAAAAAGAGACTATTTTTGTGTGCATTTGCTGTTCACCTATGAAGTGATAATTCAATTGCTGCTTGTTGTGTAGTTGATTTGTTATCTCAGTGAGTGCAAACCAGTCTTATTTTATTATCATTGATATACTATTATAGTTGTTGTTAATATTTTGAATAATTTTTTTGTGTGTGTGTGTGTGTGTGTGTATAGTAATTGTGACTCAGGGTGGAGATGCTGTTGACCTCAGATGTGGGTTAAATGCAAATTGAATGAGAATCAGGCAGTGATAATTATGGTGGAGTGGTGAGGGGTCAGTCGAGCAAAAGAGCCGCAGCGAGACACTCTCCTCTCGCTGTCTCTCTTCCAGACAGGAAGAAAACAGAACAACAACGATCCAGAACACCATAGCAACCACTTAGAACACATAAGCAATGCCATAGTAACCACACAGAACATCCTAGCAACCCCTTAGAAACACTTGGCAATCAGTCAGAACACTCCAGTATCGCAGTAGTGAGTTTTGACAGGCCCAGAACCGCTGACATGTTAAAGTTCACTCTGCCATGTCAAAGCAGTCTTGCTCTCTCTGGATCAGAGTGTTATTGTCCCTCTGTGTTTATTGCACACGTCTTAAATGTCATCTCGCTGTGAGATCTCTCTGTGAGCTTTTTACAAAGGATACAGATAACACCAAATTAATCAATATCCCATTTCTCTCTCTTTCTGTCTCTCGCCGGCGCTGCTGATCGGCCGTGGATCCGTCCTCTTCACACCAGCAGCAGGTAAGCTGAATCTGATATTCACTTTACAGCTGTTGTGTTTTAATGCACACAAACTCACCGCAGGTACGGCGGAGTTTGAACGACTGTGGATAAAAGCTTTCGCCGAATGCGTGAATGTAAAGTTACAGTGATCACGCACACAGGTTGTGTTTTTACCTCACGCTTAATTACTATTTTTGGCAGTCCCGCTCATCCTCTCGGCTTCTTTTTATCGCTCCTCTAAATAATTTCAGCGAATAAGATGGGCTCCTGCGTCTCAGCTTCACCCATCAAAGTTTAATCGAAGCCGCATTTTAGTTTTTGAATAAAGAACACTTAAAAAATTTAGATGCAAATTATTCTGCATTATTCATGGCCTCGTCGTCCTTGTAGATTTAAACATTTGCGAGGCCACCTTGATTTGAGTCATTACCTCGACTCGGGCTGTTCCGTCATGAATAAGGTATTTCCTACAAGTGCAGCGCTCGCCTGATGAGCTTTTAAAGTGCCTTTACACTCCGTCTGCACGCGCATGAGCGCATCCAACACGCCGGGCGAAATCCGTCTCAGGTGGCGGATCCTGGCAGTGAGTGACAGGAGAGAGAGAGTTTTCTCGGATCTCTCCGCTTTAACTTTCACGCTTCTACCTGAAAGCGAGAAGAGATCCTCAGAAATAAGCCGGCTTTGTGTGAGCAAACTCGAGAATCCTGCTCAATTTGTGCTCCCTTTGTAGTGACGAGGGGTGAAAAGCCCTTGAGAGGCACATCTGAACGCAGACAGCTCTTTTTAATTACTCCACACAGATTGTCGCAGATTATTGACTGTTACCTGTGCGGACTGACACGTGGGATCAATTGCAATTTGCTTTGGCGTTTCTTCAGATGTGGCTGGAGGATTTCTGAACGCACACGCCGAGCTTCAGAGAGGTTTTCAGAGAGATGAAGCGGTGATGATATGATTTGAAACATCCTGGCTCTTAGCATCACTTAAATCTACCTCGCAAGAACAAACTGGAGTCTTTAAATTATTCCCTTTCATCTGCACGCAAACAGCCATAAAATGATGAAATCTGCGGATCCCAGAAGCTTTTACTATTAAAGTCTAAAGCGTGGCCCAAATCTGCTGTAATGAAACGCTGTTTGTTTGTTTGTTTGCTGAGAGAGAGAACCTGTGCGTGAGAGAGATAGAAAGAGAGAGAGAGGGAGAGTTAGGCCTAGTTCCTGTGGCCCCTGCAAGAAAAATAAAGTAGTTGACACAGTGTCTCGATCATCTTTACTACCCGCTGGAAGAATTAATATTTAAACATTCTAATAATGCGGCTTGCCTTGCATGCACTTTTAAGCAAAGCAACAATATTTTTCACCTGGGGTAACACAATGATTTTTCATCCTGCTGAGTGCAATTTCCCTTTCTAATGCGTCTGTGGAGCTTCCACCATTGGGCAGGCCGACTTTACTCTTTATTATTTCCCACTGAAAGAGAAAAAAATATTCATAGAGGTAAATATATTGAAATGAATTTTCGTGTCCATGAGCAAAGAAGAGCTCAGGCCGCCGTCTCTCCCAGAATGCTCCCCTCCAAAGCGGTGTAATGATTGGAAAAAAACATTCTGCATTATCGGAGAAAGGGTGCGGAAAAATCGAAATATACATGCGCTGAAATCGTCTGCTGTTTGAATATCCATAAAGCTGCTTTCCTTCAAAACATCATCTTTATGTATTTTCCCCACAATCGCTCCTGACAGCTGGGGTGTCAAAAAATGTTTTTTTGTTTGAACAAAAGGATATTACCTGGTGTGCGACCTGCGTTTGATTCTCTCTCTTTTGCCTTAAAGCTCTTTTAAAAAGCTCTGATTTGCCACTAAACAGGTGACGCACCTGCAACACACACACACACACACACAAACAGAAAAGAAAGGACGTGTAAAAATGAGTGTGTGGAAAGGATGCGTGTGCAGATCTGCTGTGTGTCATGGAAAATGGATTCCTGAAGCCTGAAGCCTTTGTAATTGATCACAAGAATGAATTGTTGAGTTGTGTGGGCAAATTGAACGACATAAATAAGAGTTATGATCTCCTCTTCTGTTTATGTGTAGCTGTATAGTTATAGAAATAGAAAGAGGCTGTGTGTGTGTGTGTGTGTGTGTGTGTGACCCAGCATCAGACCTGGACGATATGTTGAATTTTCACAATATAGTTTAGATTAATATGTTGGTGATACACTATGAATATTTTGTTAATATCAATCTGACTACACGAGAGTGACTAATAGCGAGAGCAGAAATACAGAATTTTTAAGTGTTTTTCATTTGAACATTCATTTAAAGCAAAAACGCTGTTAGAGTTTGATTCATTGGAACTGAATTTGAATCAGTTCAGACCAGACAATTCAATGATTCAAAACACAGATTCAGTGATTTGTTTGTGTCATGCAAAATATACCCTCTGAAAAAGGGTTCCAAAAGTACCTTCCAAAGTTCCAAAAGAACCATTTTTTTTCCCCACTATAAAGAACCTTGGAAAGGTTCCTTAAAGATTCTTCATGGAACCAATACAGAACCTTTAGTTTTAAGAGTGTATGTGCATAATTATTGATGTTTTTTTTTATTTTTTTTTTTATTGTGTATCATTAAATTCATATAAATGAAAAAGATTAAATATAATACATCAAGATACATACTGAATATCACCAAAAGACTAGTTTGGCCCTGCGGTATGAACACAGCAGCCTCTTTTGTCAAACCTCCGGTGAGCTTCACTAAAGCACACACATACAAGCTTTCATGCTCTTATTGCTCTCTAGAGCTCTTCAAAGAGATGCGTTTCTCCCGCGACGTCTCACCTGATTGAAATCTAGCAGCTGCTGTGTGTCGTCTCTCATCTGTCGAGGTGGGAAAGAAACAGACGATTAGTTTCCACTTCACTCCGTCTGAGTCTCGTACGTCTCTGCGGCCTTTAGAAGAGACGCTCGTGCTAAAGGGCTCTGACACGCCGCGGTTCATCTCCACCCGCGGGCAGAACCAGGTGAAACCAGAGGAGCTTTGTGACCGGATAACAGATTAAAAACAAAACTTCTGGCATTATTTACTCATCCTCATGTTGATCCAAACTCGGAGACATTCGTTCTTCTGTGGAAGACAAAAGGAGATGTTTAGCAGAATGTTCACACTGCTCTTTTCCATATATCAAAAAAATTGTGATATTCAGGGTAAAAAACTGTAAAAATGTTATAGTTAAAATATAAATTTTTCTTACACTACACGGAGCAATAACTGTAAGAAATAATGCAGCATTTTCTGTAATTTTACTGTAAAATACCGTTAAATGTACTGTTTTTTTGAAAGCGAAAAAGTATTCTAAAAAGTTACAGTGAAAACCATTAACTGACATTCCCAGAATTCTCTGTGACAGACTTGTTTCTTCTTAGTTTTTTTTTATTATTATTATGAATTTATTTAAATCAGGGTATTATGTTACATCATATGCTGTCAAATGAATGTTTATTGCATTGTTTTATTGTTGTTTGTTTCCATGATGAATGTTTGCGCATCTTCATGTTAGTTAGCTGCTTGTGATCAACTTTGATTCATCATGTTTCTAAAACAAATGGCACAAAAACAGCATAAAGTTTCTGTTTAACATTCTGCTTAACATTTTCTTTTGTATTATGGTGTGCAACTCAGAGAGGGCGAGTGAATGATTAAATTTTTCGACAGAGAGACACACAGTCTGTCGTCCCGGGAGAACGTCCCGTCTGTCCGACTCTCTCTGGTGTAGTAATATGGAGAGACTCTGGAACACCTTTTTAAAACTTAATTGATTTGTGTAAAGAAGCGGCCCGCGCTGACACACTGCGTTATGATCAGGAGAGCAGCGGTCGGATGGAGCGGCCCGTCGCTGTGTGTCGGGGGGAATTACTCTGGACTGCTGGGAATGTGGGATAGACGGACGGGGATTTGCCGTGGGTCGGCCCAGATGACATTCAGACTATTAGATAAACTCATATCTAATTTAAGGCCAACTGACAACAGCAGTGCACTGGAACACGTCACACACACATGGAATGTTTGTCTACCTATTATACATAGTGTGTGTGTGTGTGTGTGTGCATTTTTGTGATTTATGAGGACACAAATGTGTATAATGACATGGGTATTACACTGTATTACGACGTAAACATGAAATATGAGGACATTTCATGAGTCCTCATATTTAAAATAACTTTAAAAACATACTAAACAATGTTTTATTATAAATGTAAAAATGCAGGCAGTTTTCTGTGATGGGTAGGGTTAGGGGTAGAGGTAGTGCAGGGGGAGAGAATGTACAGTTTGTACAGTATAAAAACCATTACACCTATGGAGAGTCCTCACTAAGATAGCAAAACAAACCCGTGTGTGTGTGTGTGTGTGTGTGTGTGTGTGTGTCTCCATCTGGTGTAAATCGATCAGACGCATCATTACTTAATACATCATTCTATCATTACACACACACACACACACACACACACACACACACACACAATGTTATTACTCTTTCGCATCTCAAGAGACTTAATGGAGTTTCTGGATTTATTTTATTGACGTATCAACTTTGTCTCAGATGTTTCTCTTAAATTTCCTCAAGAATAATAAAACAGATGAGTTAGTAGATGTCACAAACTGTGTGCAAAATTTTTTTTGTTTTTTTTTTGTTTTCCAGTACATTCAACATAAAAAAAGATATTTAATCTTATTTTGAAGTGAGTGCTTAAAACAAGAAAGAATCAACTTGATTCAGATGTATTTTTCTGACCTCACTGACAGATAGTTTTTTTTCTTGTTTTAAACATGAAATCACTTCGTTTTGATTGAAAAACTGAAATGCATTTTTCAGGACTTAAACAAAACTTAATATCTTCAGTCATTTTGAGACAAAAGACAAAAAGACAAAAGACAAAAATACTGAGGAAGTTTTTTCAGTACGTACAATATAGAGATATAAAATGAATGTAGAGAGCAGCTCAGATGATTTGATGATTAATGTTTGAGTTCTTATTGACATTTTTCATTCCAAACTTTGGTGTTTTGGCAAATCAGAGCACAGTTTTGAGAGAAGCTTCTAATTCCTACCTTATGTGTGTTTTTTACTACAGTAAATGTTGGGCGTGCGTCAGGAGCCGTCAGTCTGAACTCAAGTGAGTGAGCGCCGGTGTGTTTTTAGATAGTTGAGCTGAGATTGAAGGACTCGAGAAGAGCTTCACGTGTGCTAATAAAGACGTGCTCTTTGAAGCATGAACTCTGTTTCTGAGAGTGAGTTTGAGACGGCGGTGAGTGACAGGGAGACGCACGCTTCAGAGAACCACGAACCACAGAAATAAAACCAGAGAAGAGGACGAGCCGAGAGCCGTCTCTCTGCGTACAGTGACCTTGATAATTGTGATGGTCATTAAAATAAGTGCTCATTATTCTTCAAGGTGCGTCTCAGCATTACACTGATCAATGTGTGTCTCTCTCTCACACACATGCACACACGCACACACACACACACACACACACACACACACTAATGAAACCTGTTATTGTGATTGCATCCTGCTCTGTCTTACCCACCAATCAATATTAACAGCTCGTAAAAAAACTGCGCTGAAGAGATTAGCCGCAGAAATGAGCAGAGATACTTAAACAAAGTGCATCGAGCGAGTTTAAACGTCACGTGACTTTACACCGACGGAAAGATGCAGTGTGTGTGTGATTGTGTTTGACTCGCTCCATAACAGAGAATATCAGATTAATAAGAGCAAAAAAGGCTTTTTGTTTATGTATGAAGCTTTGAGAAAATTTGCACTAGCGTTCAAAAGTTTGATATTGGGATGATTTTCTAAATGTTTTTAAAAGTCTCTTCTGCTCACCAAAGCTGCATTTATTTGATCAAAAATACAGTAAAAACAGTGAAATATTATTCCAGTGTAAATCAGCTGTTTTCTATGTGAATATATAGTAAAGTGTAATTTATTCCTGTGATCAAAGCTGAATTTTCAGCATCATTACTCCAGTCTTCAGTGTCACATGATCCTTCAGAAATCATTCTAATATGATGATCTGCTGCTCAAGAAACATTTATGATTATTATCAATGTGAAAACAGTTCTGTGGAAACCGTCATACATTTTATTCTTCAGGATTCTTTGATGAATAGAAAGTTCTAAAGAACAGAATTTATTTGGAATAGAATCTTTTGTAACATTATAAATGACTTTACTGTAAAGACATTTTAGAAGTTTTACTTCTATCTCTCAACAGTCCCATTTAGGAAAACCACAAGCTTTATTTGGCTTAGCATGTGAATTTAAATAAACACACTTCTTTCTGGCACACAAATACTTATCATAAGCAAACTTTTCAGATTTTCTATTTTTTTGCTTTCAGAAACCCATAACACATGAATAAAGTGGAATCGACCATCTTTATTGTGTATTTTATGTTGGTTAAAGCGTAAGTTTCATTGCAGTAATCAGCGTGTGCATCAGAGTCACAGATAGAGACAGTAAGGCTTCTCTCTGTCAGCCGTTCTAAAACAAGGCCTGTAATTGTGGCAGTGACCTGATCTGTGTCTGGGCGGCAGAGAATGTGTAATTATCGCTTGTTAACCAGGACGGCGCACCTGCTACACTGAAAAAGGTTTGAAGAAACAGCGCTGGCAACCTCTAGAGCTGCCAATCACAGCGAGAGAGAGAGAGAGAGAGAGAGAGAGAGAGGGACGGTGCGCTGCTATTCTTCCAAACACGTCTGAGCAGTTAAATGCGTCGCTGTGTTTGCTCTGCTACAATAGAGTGAACATTACCCAGCACAGCTCTCATTATTACACACACACACAGGCCTCTTCCCTCCGACACACACACGCATTACCGGCTCACATTGTTGGGTTCGAATGGCGCTCCTGCATTTCTGAGATTTGCTCATTATGCGGCGTATTAAAGGCACGAGTCAGTAATCAACCCGCACGGCGAGCCAAAGGAGAGCGCCGCCGCTTCACGTATCCCAGCAACAATGCGCGCTCCCACGAACCGCAGCGACGGGAGAAATTGTTTAGTAAATACAGGACGGATCGTGTTTTATTAAGCGGGCTGACAGCATTCACACACGCAGAGCGCTGTACCTGCCTGATAATCGCGTGCGTTCAGATATGTCGACACAATGGGAAACACGCCGGTATTCATCGGCGAGTGAAAGAACTGTAGGGAGGCAGAAAAAGAGGTCTAAAATCACTGAGCGGGAACAAGATACAACCAAGAACATGACACACGACTCACATTTTCTCTCTCCACTTGTCTTTGTTCTGTTTATTCTGGCTTGCCTGCTCAAGTTGAACGTGAAGCGTGTCAGACGCGAGAGCGGAGAGATGGAGGTTTTAAAGAGGGGGGATCGGAGGGGTTCACCTGTCAGAGCCGGCGCTTTCTGATGGCTTCACTGGAGGATGATGGGAGCGGTCAGTCTGACAGACTCTGTTTGCTGCTTTAAATGTCTGAGCGCACGCATCCTTGCCATCAGGGCAATTATAGCCTTCAACATTTCTGATTCTGGCTTGTGAAACCTCACTCACGCTACTGAATAATGTAGTGAAGTCGGTAACGCTGCTAGTGTAGTTACTCCTCAGCTCATGTTACGCTTTGTGATTTTCTTTGGAATTAATTATGGATGCGATCTGCAGAAGTCCGAACGAGCGTTTGCTCTGAAGGCTCAGAGATCAGGACTCGATTCGAGCCCCTCGGGAACGCCGCCTCTGTTTAACCGTCTGACATGTTGTCATATTGGAGAGCGGCGAAAGAAAGAAAGAAATCAATTGGCAATTAAATGCTGCACCTTGTGACGATGACAAAAGACATTTGGTGTGGCGATGAGAGAGAGAGAGAGAGGGAGGAGAAGGTAATGAAACTCTAATGACTATTCATAAGCGATTTGCAGGCCTCTGATCCAGCTGAGTGGAAGTTGTGCCCTCTGGTCTCAGAGTCTGTCAGCTCGGCTCTCCTCAACCCTTCCCTGACATCACCGAATTACCCAGCAGGCCCTGGGGCGCGACTCAGGATGCCACTCTCTCACACATCTGCCGCACTAAAGGTGCCACCTTAGGACAAAACACACAGAACCACCAAAGTGTAAATACCTGAAATTGACAAGCGCTGATACCTTTTCCCCCGCACGTCGCCGCGCGCCACATCGCACGCTTCTTTCTTGGCACGACTGCACATTTTTCGTCTTTTCATTCCGGGTGCGTCTTTTTTTCTGCGGGCTCTAGTACACAGGGCTTTATTTTTGCACAGATGTGTGTGTGTGTGTGTGTGTGCATGTGTCGAACTTGTGACCAATAGGTGGTAAATTAGTAGATTCTGAGAAACTCTACTGTGATGCCGTTTTTTTCTGTGCGACACCAGAAACACAGTGACTAACTGCTGCAGAAATATTCTAAGAATTAATATAGACTAAGGAAATGCACTCTGAAATTAGCAACCAGAAATAATTTATTGTGTTAGAGAAACCACCTAAAACCATTTTCACACATAGTTTCAGTGAAAATGCATGAGCTCTGTTCAAAACCCTAGTGAGTGCCCTTTTTAGACAGCATTCTAGTCTAAATTAAATATCTGACTGATTTGGAACACAGGCAGCAGATTAAAGGGTTAGTTCACCCAAAAATGAAATTTCTGTCATTAATTACTCATCCTCATGTCTTTCCACACCCGTAAGACCTTCGTTCATCTTCAGAACACAAATTAAGATATTTTTGATGAAATCCGAGAGGTATATGACTCGTCCATAGACTGCAATATAATCAACACTTTCAAGGTCCAGAAAGGTACTAAAGACATCGTTAAAACAGTCATGTGACTGCAGTGGCTCAACCTTAATGTTATGAAGAGACGAGAATACTTTTTGTGCGCAAAAGTAAAATAAAAATAATAACTTTATTCAACAATCTCTTCTCTTCTGTGTCATTCTCATACGTTGTTCACGTCCAGCGCTTCCAGGTTCTCCATCAGAACGCCGACTCATTATTGGCCGGCTCCTGCGTCAGCATCACACGCATGCGTCGTCACATGATCAGCTTTGGCCAATACTGAGCCGGCATTCGGACGTAAACACGGAAGCTTCACTGTGTTACTGCGTCACCTGCGTAAGATAATGACAGGGAAGAGAAGAGATTGTTGAATAAAGTCGTTATTTTTGTTTTGTTTTTGCGCACAAAAAGTATTCTCGTCTCTTCATAACATTAAGGTTGAGCCACTGCAGTCACATGACTGTTTTAACGATGTCTTTAGTACCTTTCTGGACCTTGAAAGTGTTGATTATATTGCTTATATTGAGTCATATACCTCTCGGATTTCATCAAAAATATCTTAATTTGTGTTCTGAAGATGAACGAAGGTCTTACGGGTGTGGAACGACATGAGGGTGAGTCATTAATGACAGCATTTTCATTTTGGGGTGAAATAACCCTTTAATGTGCCGCACTAATTGTGCTCAGAAGATGATGCGCACATTGGAATCGATTCCAATAAATTTTGACGTTATTGTTTCAATGTATTCTGGGAGTTCTCCACAGATTTTGGCCAAAATCAGCATTAAAGGCAGCAGCAGCTTAGTGTTGTTGCTTCTCACTGGTGTTTGTAACAGAGCTGATCTCATATTCATACAGTATGAATTAATCTAGATAAAAGCTACATCAAAACTAGAGCGGTCACATTATGTTTCCCGTTCCCGCCGCTGCATATCGACTGCGGTGTGTGATCGGCGGTATTCTGGAGTCATGTGGTTTCTCCTTCAGAACCGGACCTGTGTGTGTTAGCAGAAGCTGGCGTTGTGTTTGTGCAGGCCTGTGTTATTTCCCTCCGTCAGCTGTGCCGGTTTGTTCTGACCTCGGCCCTGAGCGAGATCTCCAGCCCGGTCACTCAGAATCAGGGGAAACTCTGAAGAATAAAACCGTTTCAGCCCAGTTTTCTCTTTCTCCCCAGAGTCTGAATTCATTTCAGCTTTCTGTTTGTCTGCTGGACCGTAAATCTCTTCAAGATCCTGTTTAAAAAAAACTCCTCAGTTCCTTCTTTTATACTGGAATAATCGGCTCATTAAGGAGCTGTCAATGATGTCAGAGATCTGAAAACATCAGGACGAATATGACGCCCACAGCGGCAACTGACCTCTAACCCTTTATATGGAGGGAAAAAGGTGACGAACTCAAGAGCTTCACAACCACTATCACTAGTGTGTGTGTGTGTGTGTTGTTTATTGGGTTGCATTAGTGCTTGGTCGAGCACGTTCACCTCATCAGCACTGTGAAATTCAGCAACAAAAAATGCATCAATGCCTACATGTGTGTGGAAGAAAATTTTTTTGTTTTTAAAGTATTAAAGTATTGTATTTAAAGACATGCACAGATTTGTGTTGATGTATTTTCTATTTAAAAGGGATGTTGAGGAAGGACAAATAGAATGGCTTTTTTTTTTTTTTTTTTTTTGGTAATTTGGTCAATTTTAAAACTTGGTGGTCCTGATGAACCATGATTTGCTTGTCAATGTCAGATGACATTCTTAATATAGAGAGCATTTAGGACAAAGGACTAAAATATAAAAAAAAAAACTCAACTTTTGAATGCATGATATATTTAATATGTATTTAATTTAAATATTTATGCATACTACTACTTCTACTACCAATAACAATACTCATAATACTAATTATTATTATTATTATTATTGTCATCATTAAATGCTAATCATAGTAGTAGTAGTATGCATAAATATTTAAATTAAATACATATTAAATATATCATGAATCATAAATATAATAATAATAATAAATATAATAATAATAATATTATTAATAATAACGTAAGTATAGTTGTTGTAGTAGCAGGACTTGTGCTGATAATTTGTCATTAGTGCTAATGAAATCTTTGCGGCTGTAGCTGATGAAGGTAATGATGGGACAATGGCATCTATCAGCCACAAGTTTAATTAGAGAACTGAAGCATTACGCTGAAATATTAATGATGCCGACTGTATTTATGAGCCCTGCGCTCATATCTGCCACACTGTTTGACCAAATCTCTCTCTCGATGTATCCCATAAGCCCTCGGGGCCTAAAACAGACCCTCACCCACATCTCACACACACACACAGTGGATTTTTACGAGTGTGTGTGTGTGTGTGTGTAAGAGAATCTAAAGGTCTGTCCTGTGTTCATCAGTCTTGTGTTTAGTTTACAGACTCATTTTCTGGTCACTTTTCTGTGTCGAATATGGCAAATACCTTTTATCTTTGACTATATTCACAATATCACGTCACTTTGAGTGTCTTGCTGCCTAAAAGCAATACTGAATTGGATACGACACTCTTGGGCCAAATAAATAAATACAAATCGTACTCTATAAACCATAAAGCAGACATTTATATACATGCATCTCATAACAAGGAGTTCTTATAACTTTATTTCATGAAGAGCCTTTTCTGAAGGCTACAAGCTGCATGCAAACACACGAGTGTGTGTGTGTGTGTGTGTGTGTGTGTGTGTGTGTGGGCTGGTCCTCTGCAGAATCCCAGAAGGTTTTGCTCTCTTGCTCTGATCATGGCGTAGGCAGAAGCCTTAGAAACGTGATCTGTGCACACACACACACACACACACACACACACACACACACAGAGGGCCGATGCAGGTGGGGGTTTACTGATGTATTGATTTTTATGATGGTCTCTCAGCATATCAGTCTTTGTTTAGCCAACGTGGCCTGTAAATATCCAGCACTAACCTACACGATGAAAGTTAACACATATTCAGCTTAATCTTCCATTTCTCTTCCTCCCCCTCACTCAATCTCTACTCAACTTCTTTTCTGTCTTTTTGCTGCCGCATCTGCCCTGCTAGTATTTTCTCTACGTGCGTTTTGCAGTTGTTCTGTGATTTTGGAATGGGTGCATTTAGATGTTTCTGCCAAATACTATGCAAAGATCCGTTCGCTGACTGTTCGACCTTCTTCCGCTCAGAATCCATCCCGGCCCAGTGAATCCTCCAGGAATTCATGACCGGAGAGGTTGAACAAGGTCAAGTGCAACTCGGAGCCGCACCGGTTATGTTACTTCTGACTGTGTTTGCATGTTTTGCATTTTATCCACGATGCATTCAAGAAATATGTTTGACCAGTATGTTCCCAGGGAATCGAACCCACAACCTGCGGGACATCACTGTCTTCGCTTCCTTTTGCATTTCGCCACACTTTGATAAGAGCGGGGTTGTATTTTGTTCTCCTGTGAGCCAGTCGTGTCGGGTTCGAGGGGCAGCGTTCCCTGGTGGTTTCATTCAGAGCGCTGACAGGAAGCCGGAGGGGCTGTTGACTCACGAATCCCTCAGAGGAAAACCAATCTGACCTTCTAATGTTACAACACCTCCAATTTCCTCACTTCTGTCTGCCGCACATCTCTTGTTCTCTTAAACGGGCCACTCGGGTCCATTCAGCTAATCGGATCTTTTCCTCAATGAGTCCAATCACGTGCCAGCCGTAGTTGCTTGTGATTCTGCAGATGCTCATGTTTCACATATATATACTGCTGTAGTGGCGGTGACCCAATTTGCATAGTACTACAGTGCCGTATAATTGCATCCTTATACTTTGTTGTGGATAATATTCACCAAAAAGCATGCATGGATGCACACCTAAAAAATACACAATGCTCAGATAGTATACTATCTATAATTGGGCTGCACTAATTATAATCTGGCACACTGTTTAGGATGGATAGTATGTGAATTGGGATGCAGCCAGTGGCTATGTTGGGGGAAGCATACTAACATGCTCTCCATCCTTATTCTGCAGTATGCAGTATCTGAATTTACAGGTGTGATCATCTCTGTTTTGACTGCTTATTTGATTATTGCTTGGCATTGTACATTGTCTAAAAATGTCTTTTTAGACAGTAAATTCTGTTTACGCATTTAGGCTGCACTACAGCTTACGACTTGTGATGTGATGTAGCATGATACTGTTTGAGACGTTTATCAGCATGCATTAAGTAAGTATTATTCTATTCCGAACACAGTTCTGAGTGTTAGTGGACAGGACAGTCATGTGACTTTGACTGCCAGTTCTGCGGTCACTCCTGTTTTAACAGACTGAGAATTTCCTGAGAATTTGAAAAGTAACATTTCTCAGTTCCTCTCATCTAGAAGTTTGAATTATTCAGATATTCAGGAAGTCTCTCGCTCGTTCTCTATCTTTCACCCTCTTTAGTGTGTGCGTGTGTGTGCGTGTGTGTGTGTGTAGCTGTACAAGCTAAAATTGCTTCATCATGCTAAAGTGAGGTGAGCATAAATTATTTAGTTAAACCTGAGGAAATCACTCCTCTCTCTGGGAATTTGTGTCAGTGTAGGCTGCTTAAATTTCAGACAGATGGACACTTTCTCTCCCGCTTCAGGAGCGTGTGTGTTTTCAGCTTAAAATAATGAAATAAAGACAAAAACCAACAGTGAAGATCTAATGTGAGGAAGTGCTGTCAAAATTCACTGTAGTAAATCTATAAAACACTTTAAAGCTGAGAGTATTTATTTGCATGCATGCGATTTGACACAGATAAACCACAAAGAGCTTGTAAGCGTGCAAACACAAACACAAACACACACACACACACACACACACACACACACACACACGTCGCAGTGGCTGTGAAGTGTCATGTTCAGAGATACTCGTCCTTCATGACGTTTGAATGCATGACTCTGCGTCTGATTTTCCCCGGAACAAAATGATGTGATAAAACACTTGTACCTTCAACCTCTCTGGCCTGAATCTATGTCTCACTGTTATCTCTCACATACAGCTCAACACTTACAATGAGCTCAGCACCCCCGCCTCTCTCGCATTGTGTTTGGTTTTTACTCAGGTTAACCACTAGTACTGTAACTCACACTCTTAACACATTTGTGGTGTAAATGATTAAATGTAGTCATTGTTGAAAGTACTTTTGTGTTGGTAGGGTTTGTTCAGAGTAGTAGAATGTTTATCTTCATAATCTCTCATCAGAATCTGATCCGATCGCAACCATGTTTCAGAGACTCAGTGGTGTAGTGGCAGTGACCCAATTTGCATAATACTATAGTGCAATAAAATTGCATCTCTTATTGAGCTGTACCAATTCTAATCTCACACACTAATTAGGGCGTATTATTCCACCTTATTCCAAAACAAACAACAACAAAACACCTCTTATTTAATCTTATTTATCACTGAACAATCTGGTCGCTGGTCGTTGAAGCACCATTCAATCAATTCTTCAGTAATAAATTCAAGAGTCTGCCTACATTTTTATTTCATTGCATATTTTGTTTCAGGAAAACACATTACTGAAGTAAAGTGGTTTGAAAATTTGACTTTAAAGATTAATTGTGAATATTTACTGTACAGTTTAACTTGTATGCATTGTGTACTGTTAATGAAAAGAGCTGTTGAGTTTACTATAAAATACTCAACCCAGGCTCAAAAGTGAAATGTCTATTGAGTGACACTAAAAGCATGTTCAGTTGTATCCAAAACAGATGAACGTGAATGTGGCAACATTTTATTACATTGGTTGTTGTGTGTATCGTGAAATTAAATGTTCGGTGAGTGACACTAAAAGGTTAATGCTGTATTGTGTTTGGAAAAAAAAAGTACCACTAAACCTAATCTATGGAGTAAACAAAAGCAAATGTGAGATAAAAATGCATTTGCTGTAGCAACCATGGGGTTTTTATTGTGACTCGTGTTTCCCGGGACTTGTACCCGAGCTCTCCGTATCACAAGTGCAATGCTGTACCAGGTGAGCTACTGAGCAAGTTTACTATGACAGAAAAGCCACACATATGGAGCTGGTTATGTGATGCAAACGTCAAAGCGTATTAGTTTACAAAGCATGCAGAAGGAATAAAGATAGTTGATGTTTTACTGCCACTAGTGTTCATTTCTGCTGGAAACTGCAGTGAATTATATGTATAGGTACAAGTTTTGCAGAAATGCTGGTAGAAGTAATATTGGCAATATGAAAATATTACTAATTTAACTAGGTTTTAAGATGGCTAGCTAGCTATGAAAACACACCCATTTTATTCAGGCCAAAATCACTTGAACACAATTACGACTTCTGAACTCGTACGCAGGAACTCCCCAGGAGATCTTGAAGTCAGCATGAACCTTGTTAACTAGTTAAAATGGCAGACAAGATAACACAGTGAAACATCTCGAGGAATTCTGGGAGGCAGCGTCTCCCCGTCTGTGTTTCTTGCGTTGGCGTTGGTGAGAGGTTAGGTCACATTTTCACGTGTGTTTTCAGATGGAATGAAGTGTCGTGTGCTCGGCCCAGTGGAGGGAAACAGTTTCTCAGGGCGAGAGATGATTAACCGTTATCTCAGCACGGATTTGACGTGCACAGCTCCGCTGACTCAGGTAGAGTCTACGAACGCTGCACAGGAAATGAAATTTCTCCCCGTCCCACCAGGACGGAGTATAATCCTCTCGACACAACCAGATTAGCACTGCCGCTAATTGGTGACAGCTTCCTCTCTCTGTCAACCTGTTTACCGCAGGTGCGTGTGCGCGTCTGATTTATTTTCAAGCCATTAGAGGATAAAGCCACATTGCTGTAGTGCTTAAAGAAGCTGCGTTTTTATTTACTCTCAAATTCAGGTCTTGTAAAGGTGTGTAAATAGATGTTGTTGATTCTATTGACACTACTGAAAGAAGAGAGGCATTTTAAACATTTTATCCTGTGAAAAAACATCTTGGCTCTGGCAGAACAGAGATGTTCCAGAGCTCCAAACATCCCTGATGAGCAGCAGACAGTGTGTGTTTTACTCGGCGGGGAGGTGCAGAGGTGTTTTTTTCCCCACATGAGACGCTAGTAAAACTCTTGCTTTTGTGCGTCTAATGGTCCGTTGGCACCTTGAGTTCTGTAAGAAGCCAATTTGTAGCGGTGACAGAGCTAGCGCGTGTGCGGTTAGCGCGAGGCTACCTAACCGCCTCGGTTCAAGCTGTAAAAGGCTGATTAGTTTCTTTCTGCCTTGCCGCAGCTGAGTTCCTGTCACCCACACGGCTTTCATCCTCTCACACCTTACACATACACCAGCACTGATAAGAGCCGCAGTAACAAACAGGCTCAAACACACACACACATAAACCAAAAAAGAAACAAGCCCATCACAAATAAAAGCTTTCAGTAGCAGCGGCCCTTTTTGTGTGTTCTCTCACCTCACGGCTTTATCCTGCTTTTCTCCAGGTCCTCAGGTGGATCTCCCTCTCTGTCCTTTAGCCGGTTATTATGAGTGTCAGTAGACAGTCTTTAATAAAGATGAGCTGGTGGGAGGCCTGTGATACTGACTGTCCTCCTGAAAATAACAAAACAGCCAATGAAGTCCAACAAATGGCATACTTTTTGTTATAGGTTATGTGCTTTCCAGAATTTTGTTTATTCACTAGAGATGGATGGATTCACAATCTGCCAATATATTTTTTACAGCAGATATAGCAATAGAGCAGTTTCACTCCTGAATCACATGCAGGAAACTCAGTTATGCGTTTCCTCAGCTCTAATTACCTGTTTTGCATTTGTTAATGTTGATAGCAGGAGCGTATAGTTTGGATAAAAAGGCCTCATATCTACTGCTGAAAGAGAAGAGGTTTCACTATCAGCTCTATGCTTAAAAGTGTCTGGCACTTGGAAGTTCAGGAAAGCTGGAGAAGATGAAAGGCTTTTGTTAAACATCTGCATAGTCCAGGTTTCCTGTGACCCAGTGAAACACCAAGCCCTGGCCAAATCACTCCCGTCTTCCTCTCTCTCTCTCTATGTCTATCTTTCTTTGAGACAGAAAAGTAAACCCTGCTGTCGTTTGATTCTATGCCGAGATGGTGACAGGAAGCGGGAGGGGAAAACAAAAGACCTCCAGGGTGAGGGATGGAGGGAGAATTATCAGGTTGGTGACGGAAAGTGCCAGTTTGCCCGACTTCTATTTTTTTTTTCTTGTTTCGGCTAGAAGTCCAAATGCAGTTTTTCTTAGCTCTGGCACAATCTGCTTCCCCCCTCCATGATGACACAGTCTCGCGTCCTTCAGCGGGCAGAGGGGTGGGGTAATTAAAGCTTTCATTATTGTGTTGCTTATCTCTCTGGAAGGAGAAACGTGAAAATCCCCAAACAAAGAAAAGCGTGTATAAGATGATTATGGTGCGGTCTAAGCACAGAAATATCGAGAGAAAAAATGGTTCCTTGCACTTTCTTAAAGCAGGAGGAGTGTGTTTATGGAGTTTGTTGGAGGATTAGATCCCTGTTGGCTTAGTTTGGAGAAAGCAAAAAGTTAGCAGTTTGGATTTTAGCTGGACTTCCATCTTGAAACTCTGTGGGGTGAATTCACAAAATGTTGGAGCCCTTTTTCATTCCAGCTTGACCAACTTTAATTGAGAAAATGTCTAAATGCATAAATGCAAATGCACAAGTCTCTGTCTCAGACTTCAATTAAGTAAGTGTCTTCAGAACAAACATACTCTGTGTGAACGAGGCTTATTATGAATAATAACAGCATCAGTAGACACTCTTCATTCATTGTTAGTGAATTCCCTCAATGCGCATTTTTAGGGTTAACAGACCCAAGTGGATTTTTTTTTTTTTTGGTAGCAAATTTCTGCAAGTTTATAAAGAGCAAATAAAGAAGGCAGAGGTTAACAAACACTTCCGGTCTGAATGCGGCTGCAGGGAATTCAGTTCATACAGGAAGTGCATGGAACGGCCAAGGAAAGGGAAACCTCTGACCCGGAGACCCGTCAGCTGTCTAGGAGAACACACGGATGGCTCGCAGGCGTAGACGCGGTCCCAGTGTGTGTGTGTGCACTTTGTGTGTGTAGAACCGCTGAGAAAGCGGGAGTCCATAATCACAATAACGTGTTTAACGTGTAAACTAGTGAGAGACGGATTATAGCTGTCCGTGGGAACTGCGAGGAGGCGACAATTCAACTGTTCACCTTTTTCTCTCCACATCCGTCCTCATAATGACCTGTCTATTCTTCCGCTGTCTTTCCTTACCTCAGGCACCTTGCCTCCATTTCTTCATTGCATTTCCCAATTAGGCTTGTACTCATTGTTAGTTTATTAGCAATGGCAGGGGCTCCACAAATGTGTTTGCTGATATTCACTTGTTAATGACCAAATTCAAACCCTATTGAACGGATACGCAGCTGTGAGAGGCCGCTAATAATAGCCTCTCTGAGACAAAAGATGAAGGAAATGGCATTACAGGGGTGTAACAATAGAACTCCATTGGTACTCTAATGGCACGGCCTTTCATTTAGAAATTGTTTCCTTTTCAAATTCTTTGAGCTGCCTGCATAAATCCCTGCGCTCAGCGGAGGCATTTCTGCAGGTCAGGAGCGTGCACGTGGGAGCACATTTGTGCACGCTCGCTCTGAAAGGTATTTCCACCTGGGGAAAGCCCTCCCCGCGCATATATCCTCGCATTAGTGTGGTTTTAACGAGGCAGGTACTGTTCATTAGGGCAGAGGTAAGGGGGGAGGAAAAGTGAGAAGAACAAACAAGTCGAGGCATTTGTTCGTGGTGTAATCTACACATCAATTATCCTGCTGAGCTAATTAGCACCTAGCCGTACCCCTGGTACCTGCACTCTCACAAGAAACGGCTTTCATGCCTGTGATCAAAAGAGAACGGCTCGGAGGGAAACACTCTGAGAACTGAGCCAGAGAGGTGGACAGGACATCAAAACTTCCAGTTTTACCCACTGAACTGTGCTGCACAACTCTCTGTGGCCCCTCTTTACACCGAAAGAGAACAGGGAATGCTCAGTTTCGTAAGGAACGTGCTTGCATTGTGGTGCACCGCTGGCAGAAAGACTAAAGCTTTGATGCTACCTTTATCCTTACCCTCACAAAAAAGTACTGCGGCTAAACATTAGATTTATGCATTAGGTAGAGCCTTTTTAAAGTCGAGACATGGAAGTAATGACAAATCTTTTCTTCCATATTGTGATGTACATCCAAGAAATGTACGGCACTGACTTGGTTCTATGCATCGGTTGTTGATTGGATGGAGGTCTGGATGTGAGCTTGTGGTCAATTGTAAGAAAGAGGTGCAGTTTAAGTGCACTAAATCATTGGCGAAGTCCAGCATATATCAATAGAGAGAAGCCTGTGGTTTTCACTAGAAGGTCCAGTTATGATATTTTGAATAAACATTACAAGGTCAACATTTAAAAAAAAAAAAAAAAATGAAACATGCAATCATGAATTGCTCACAATAAGATCTATAACATGCATTTAGAAAACAGATTTCATGCTGACTTTATACAGGTATATATGGTTCTGTAATATTTCCCTGCTGAAATGAATAGCATGCATGTTGGGTTTTGTATGCTTGATCAAAGTTTGCTAGACCAGCATGGAAAGTCACTGTTTTGTGTGACCCTTTATATCAGTGTATTTCAAACAAAATCCTTGTTACTTGATTTGACTGCAGTTTTACAGATATTTTTCAGCTCTAAATGCAGATATGATGTATTATGTAGTGTGGGTCATTGTCTCAACGTTCAGCATATGAATATGAGCATCTTTGTCATGCTAACAGCCTCCGTTCTGCAGTAAAGGTGCAGCGTGCTGTTGTGTTTAAGCAGCCCAGCTGAAGATTAGGCTTAGGAGAGGCGCATTTAGCATAAGAAAGCTTGGCGGGGGGTCCGCCAGCGTGCCGCGGGGCTGTCTGTCTCAGGTCGTTATTTGGGTTGAGCTGCGCATGGGTCTTGTGTGACAGAGCGTGGGGCGATCGCAGCATCCAGCTCTAATTAAACACGTTGGTGTGTTTCTCAAAACGGCAGTGAAAAGGCAGGTGAGAGAACACGTGGCAAATCAAATGTCTTTGCGTTGCGCTACCATCATGTATTAGTAATGTGCAGGGACGTTTACCAAGTCGAAATCGTTTCTAGAGCTAATCGATGACAGAATATCAAGTATGTGGTTGGCAAATGCTTTGTGGTGAACATGCGTTTAAACTGACTGGTTGAGTTAAACAGCGAGCTGCTGGTGTTCGTCAGTGAGCAAGGGTTAATTGGGCTGTGTAACTGTGTCAGGTGCGTGTGGGGCATCGGTGGCCCCGTCGGGCTCTTGGGGGCCCCTGTTGTCACCAGGGCCTCATTTGCTGATTGGAGAACGGAGGTAACAGGATGAAAAGGGGCTGTTTCCTGCAGCTTGTTTGATACCTGGTGGGGAGCTTTTCAGGTGACAAAGACCCAGAGCGGTGGGGGGGGAACAGATGTGTTCTACCCTCTCATTAGCATCTGAATGAGCAGCTCAGATTGGGCTGGCCGGGGGGTTCTACCTCTCACCTGGATAGTCCTGCTCTGATCTTTATACCATCTGAGGACCTCTGCCCCCCCGTTCCCTCTCTCCGCCTGACCCCCAGCTGGGCGCTGGCAGAGTTTTATGACAGTAATCGACCTGAGCACAGATGCTTTTCCCAAAACCTGCCCTCACACGGATTTCACCCTCTCTTTGTGCCCGGAACGCATCAGGAAAATTCGGCCCTACAATGAATGCGACCCCCCCGTGACCCCCTCGCAGAGGCCTGGAAGATGTCCAAGAGGCTGTTTTCACCCCCCGCCTGCGCACTATATTATTTTATTAATTTTCCATTCATACGGTCAGAAAGGCCTCTGTATTTTACAGCATCAGGTTGATAAATGGCGTTTCCTTTTCTTCACTTCTGACAGACCCAGAGAAAACCAAAAAAAAAAAAAAAAAAAGCCTCAGATTGCTCTTTCTTTGATATGTTTCAATTTTTTTTTTCAGCCGAAATAAAAATAGACTCAAATGAATGAGGATTGCAGGTCTGATCATTTGATCTTAGGTGAATTAAATGAGAATTTCTGATTGCAGACTTTGGTATCGTGGAGAAATGCTAGACTTTTCTTGTGAGTGTGAAGATGTTCTTTAGAAATGACCAGTTGTGTATTCCTCCCCACAACAGTCTTATTTAAACATATTTGATTTGGAGAAACTCCTGCTGAATTTCAGGTGGGACTCTGTCGGACAGAGATAAAGGTTTTCTTTCCAAAGGTTGTTCTGCGCTGGACTGCGGGCCAGGAATGCGGCGCAACCTTGAGCGGCTCAAAACGCTGTTCTCAGCGTGTACTTATCTCACTGTCCGCCTGATAGTTCAGCACTGCAGAGTAAGAAAGAAAATATATATGTACCGAACACAGAACGAAGAGCTACTCTGTTCTGTGCTCATGTAAAGACTCACTCTATTTACTTCGCTTAGCAGACGTCCCTGCTCGTATTGTGAATGATTCATCAGTGCACATTATTCAAAAGAAAAGAAAACACACCTTACCTTCGTCTGCCATATGCTCATTCTTTATTTATATCAAAGCAAATCACAGTCAAATGATCCCGTTACTGAGTATAATTACATTTCAGATTGTGTTTAGCCATTATTACTCCAAACACACAGTAATCTGCTGTGACAGAGCTATATGTTATTGCAGCGCTCCTATTAATCTTGCACGAGGTGAAATACGTTTGCAATAGCAGATCTGGGAAATACTGTATATAGATGTATTAATGTTTTAATCAGCTGTGGCAAAATTAATTTTGCTGCGATTGCTTATATTTGAATTTGCATGTACTTAGTGTGATTTCTTTATTTTTATAGATATCTATTTTATTAAAATAGACCGTATGGCTCTTTAGCTGCTGTGAATATCTCTGTGTTGAAATGCAGCGTGGATGTGATCACTTCTCAAGTGTGTCATGAATCTGTAGTCACGGTCACAGATCAGAATTTTCACTGGTTTTTTGTCCACAGAAATTTGCTGGAATGTTTTGCCGGGAAAGTTACACAACACATGTCCTCCTATAAATGGTAGGGGTGTGTGTGTGAGATACAGAGCAGATCAAATGCCTCACTCTTATTAAATAGTTTGTCTGGCTGATAACACTGCACTGTGACAGCCGCACCCACTCAACCCAACAACACGACATACTGCGGCCGTCAGCGCATTCCACTACCTGCCCGCGTGAGAGACAGACAGACAGACAGAGAGAGAGAGAGACAGGAGGAGAGGGGGCAGGGAAGGAGGCGTCCACCGCTCCAGTGTCTTTGTGTCTGTCTGTTGTAAAAGAGCGTTTGGGTGGGGAGGGCAGCGAGGCGTTTACCCCTGGAAGAGACCTCGAGTATTCCACCGAGAGAAGATCAACTGCATTAACAGACCCGATTACACGGCTCTCTGTGATTGGTCAATGCTGGCATTCTGCAGTCAAATATTATAATTATTCAGCTAAACGGTATCAAGTGATTTCCTACATAGCTTGTTTGTGCAGTTCATAAACGATTCATTTGAATCACTCCACACAATTCTCAGAATCTTTTTTTTTTCTTTTTTTTTGTTAAAAGCTGCTTTTCATCACTATGCTTTTGACTCTGTTTTATAGATTAGAATGTTTCTAGTTCTATTTAATGTAAATTTGTTGTACGTGTGTTGTTAGTCTATAGTTTAGCTAAAAAGGTTCAGTGGGGTTCTGTGTAGAACTCTAGGGTTCCTGACTAGAACACAAAGAGGTTCTATATAAGGAGAAATGTTGCATAATTCTTTCATGTTTAATGGGTTATTTAATTTTTTTCTTGTGATAAAGTATGACAAGCTCTTGAATTTATAAAATGTAATTAAAAGTAAAAATGAATTAAAATAATGGATTAAAACTAAATTCATAAAATGATGCAATGATGGGAACCGCTGAAATATAAGGCCTTTTTCATATAGAACCTATAGAAGTTTGACTATGCTGAAATTTGAGGTGAAATCGACCGGTTCACAAGCCTTTGTGTGACACGTTGCATTCTTGCTGTATGTGTGTTTTTCAGGTAAACACCAGTGAAAGACTTGTGCGCCTGTGTATGTGTGTGTATGAAAGTTTTAACAGCGCTCAGAGATCTGCTGCAGTCAAATACGCACTAAAGCGATCACAGCTGAGGACTTTTTGGAGTTGCATCAATATTTGATGAGCAACCTGGTTGAAAAGAGTCGAGGAGCATTTCCACGTTCCCTCATCCTGTTCATTCACCGCGGCGGCACGTAAACGGCCCCATCTGAACATATTTAGGTGGGAAGACAGCAACAACCCCGAGAGCAGGTGTCGTTCTGTTCGTCTTTTATATTTATACACGTTTATGGAAAATATAAAGCGTGAAGCGTGCTGAACGTTCGCCTCATTCACCACTGAAACGACCGCCGCATAAAAGGCCCTTTCAGACGAGAGAAAATAAGAAATTGTGCGTCTTTGTGCGAGAGAAGTGGCGGTGTGCCGGGACTGGGGCAGAAAGCGTTTTATCCCGCTGAAGGTTTTGTGTGTATTTGGTTAGTTACGGCAATTACGGTCACTAACTGACAGCCAAACGCATGCGGGAGAGCGAACGGGCTGCCTCCGCGTGCAACACTCACTGTCGAACATCTGCTGAGAGATTTGCATATTAATTAACCCATATTAACTCTAATTATTCTGGGAAATTATCAAATAAATTAAATTTTCTAATTTTAACCTTTCCTTTGCCTGACGGATGTGAGAGCCGGAGATACCCCTGTTACCCCGCGCTCACCTGCGCAGATGCCCCCGTCCCCACGCCGCCGTCTGCAGGAGTCTTACTGCCTGTTTTGGGGACAGAAGTTCAGATCTTGACTTTCCACTGCCCTAAAAATGCAGAAATGCTTTTTCATCTAATGCAAAGTTTTCTATTTAATAATAATAATAATACTTTTTCATACATGGAATGCGACTCACAAGCATAAAAACAAATAATACAATTGCACACAATGTCAGTTAATGCTTACATTTACAAACACTTTTACTGTGAAAAAATTACTGTATAATTTTGTTCAAAAGCTGAAGTCAAGCCACATTTGTTTGTATAGCACTATTGGCTACACTTTATTTTAAGGTCTCCTTGTTACAGTGTAATTATATAATTAAGTACTGAATATTAATTAACATCATGTACTTACTATATGGTTAGAATTTGGTTGAGGGTTAGTTGCAAGTAATTATGCATATTTTACTGTTATTAATACAGTAAGTACATGTAACGTTTATCAAGGACACTGTAAAATAAAGTGTTACTGTTTCAACACACATTGTTTGATGTCATGATGTTAATGTTTATAATATCTCAACATCCTCATGCCTTATAATATAGTGATAATACGGTTACATTTTGTGCTTATTTAAGCAATCAAGCAGTTGAGATTTGCTATATTATGTATTGCCCTACATGAGTACACTGTATGAATATGGATAGAGTTGGACATAATTCATATAAAAAACAACATTTTGCGATCAGGCTCAACTTGAGCTACCTATACAATTCCAAAAAAATGTTATATCATTACTTGATTTGGCACTATTCACAGCAACAGTGTTCAATACATACACAAACGTGGCATAAAAACATTATTTTTAAGGGTTGATGGGTTTTCCGTCATCTGGACTCTGTGTTTTCTGTATTGTTGGCCCTGATTTTCTCGCGTCACTCGTCCGGGGGTGGCCGGGAGGTCTTTTGTGTGCATGTTTCTTGGCTGATGGTTTGGAGGGGGGCGTCCCGGAGCAGGCACAGATGGTGGAAGCGAGCCGAGTCGGGCCAGTCCCGTCCGAGCGGCTAAACCTTCAGACTTCCCAGCCTGTTGCTCCAGCCCCGCAAAATAAATGGGACTTTAATTCAATTAGAGTCCGGCTACTGTGGCCGCCTCACGGCAGAAATTATTGAACATATCCACCCCCTTCCTGAAACACTCCCGCCCGCCCCGTCCCGGATCCGCACACAGACACAGGAGTTGTTTTACACATCGCTGAGTTTCTCCATTCATTGGCCTCTCAAAGCTGCTTCACTCTCTCACTCGTCTTTTGTTCGCTCTCGGCTGCTGCCCTTCTGTCCCTTTCTCTTCACCACACCACCCCCTTTCTCTTTCTTTCACTCTTTCTTTTTCTTGAGGCGTTGTGGGGTTGAACCCCCATATCAGCCCGGTTTTAAAAAGATTCTTGTTGTTGATAAGCATGATAGTTAGAAAGATTGTCTCAAACTGTGCTCAGATTGGTCTCAGTATGAATTCAAACATTTCTCATCAAATGATCTGAGCTGATCTCCACGCTCATTTTATTTCTCTAAACTCTCAGAATGAGCAAAAACATTTTCCTTTGGGATTGCACTGACAACCAATGGAAACAATTAAAAACAGACTTGCAAATTCCCTCTGGAGAAGAAAAATACTGCTTTTGTTGAGATAAAAATTATATATTTATAAACTGGGTAAATTTGGGTCCCTATAAGGTCCCTAAATAAGGTCCCTAAAGTTAATGCATTTACTAACAATAAGTGATACATTTGTTGCAGTTTTTATTAATCTTTGTCAACGTTAGTTAATAAAACACAACTGTTCAGCTCAGGTCCATTAAATAAATAATATACAGATTTTAAGAAACATAATGTGTAACTATAATGTTTATCAAAACAAGCATCTTTTTATCTTGCAAGCTAAGTTTGGTTTTGTTTCCATTAATTGCTTTTATATGAAACTCTGTATTAGTAAATGATGAAAGTAACATTAACTAAGATTAATGAATGCTTTTTCATTGTTAGTTCATGTTAGCTAATGTAGTTCATTAATGTTAAGCATTATAAAGTGTTGCCAAAAATAGTTTCCTTTCAGAGGAGAGAAACAGATTATCATTGGCTTTTGGAATCACAAACTAAAGTTCAGGGAGAAAGTGAGTGTTGAAGCCGGTCGTTAGAGCTCCGTTCAGGTGATCTGCATGTGTGAGGCGGCATGCCGAGGGCCGTTATCTTGCAGCACGGTTCATGTCTCCTCCCATCAGCCCTGATGACACGAGTGTGTAGGTTTACCTGCAGGGAGTCTGTCACCTCCACACACACACATGGACTCGTCTCGAGGCTCATCTACAGGCCAGACCTCAGCTTGGGCTCGAGAGAAACCCACCCTGGAGCTCTGAACGCCTCAGACTTGTGTGGATTACTGGACTGAATGAAACGTCAGAGGAAAAAGAAAGCAGAATACTTTGTTTTTTAGGGGTTCTTCACTTTTGTCTGCCTGTATTTCTGGCTTCATTTTGAGGCCTTTTCTTGCAGTCGACATGAGAAACAATTGGATTTTAAAGAGATTTTCCAGCGTGGAGCTCTTTCTTTAAGGACAAACAGACAGAATTTATTGTTTTCTTGATGCATCTCCTTCTCAAACACGTCGAGGTGAGACATATCAAACAGATTGCCATGTTTTCTTTACACAACTGATAGTTTGATTGATATTAGGTGGAAAGACATTCTCATTTTACAGAGAATTTCTTTGAACAAAAACTCGGATGATGTCATCAGTATTTTTGTGTTGTTTTGTACTTGTGTTAAAAGCTAACTCTACTCAAACTTGCATCATTGCAAAGTTTTATTATCAACCTTTCAGTCAACCGACCTTCCCAGAAACAGTTTTGTAGCTGGTTTTGACTCACTTTGAACAAGTTCCTCTCGTCTATAGTCGTGTAAATGCGTGTCGTGCGTGCAGAAAGCCACCGTCGGAATCAATACCGTCTCGAGCGGCCCTGCGATTATCAGCCGTAGAAATGACAGGCCTGTCTGCGAGCGGCGCGTAGGTTAAGCCCAGCATTAACGGTGACTGGGGCAATTAGGAATGTCATTTTAATTATCTGTGGCTTCGGAGTGAGAGATGTTCCTTTTATTTGTTTGAAATCAAAAGCAGAGGAGCAGGTAGCATCGACGGCAGAATGGCAGCCGTAATCGCCTTTGTTCCCTTTGACACTCGCAGAAGACGCCGACGAATAGAGAGTGTCATCAGAGGACAACTTAGCCGGCAAGTAAACATTATCGCTTCTTTGTGTCTGCGCTCTGGAAACACAAAAGACTGATTAGAGATGAGGTGAGGAATCACTGTAATGGCTGCCGTGACATTAGCAGGTTGGAATTATTGTGTTGAAGAGCACAATACCGGCGTCTGTCAGCCAAACAATGCGCTCGCTCTGGAGTTTTTACTCCATCTGAAGTTCCACCCAACCCATCATTATTTATCGGCCTTTTCAAATCTTCCAGCAGCGAGTACAAAGTTGATGGATTGTGTTTTTAACTTCTCAAGATGTCATTTCTACTTTGTAGAAGCGCTCTCTCTCTCTCTCTTTCTGCTCTGTCTTTCTCTCCTTCTGTCGCTGATATTCATTTTACATAACCTGCTCATGAGCACATGCTTATTATTAGTTTTAAGAACTTATTTTAACATCCAAAGTCATTTAAAGCAGCGTCTTCCTCTGATGCGGCAGTCAGAAGTTATTTAAGCACACACTAAAAGTTTGGGGTCAATCTGAAAGAAGATTCTTCTGCTTTTATTTGATCAAAAATACAGTAAAACAGTGAAATATTATTCCAGTGTAAATCAGCTGTTTTCTATGTGAATATATAGTAAAGTGTAATTTATTCCTGTGATCAAAGCTGAATTTTCAGCATCATTACTCCAGTCTTCAGTGTCACATGATCCTTCAGAAATCATTCTAATATGATGATTTGCTGTTTAAGAAACATTTATGATTATTATCAATGTTGAAAACAGTTCTGTGGAAACCGTCATACGTTTTATTCTTCAGGATTCTTTGAGGAATAGAAAGTTCAAAAGAACAGAATTTATTTGAAATAGAATCATGTGTAACATTATAAATGTCTTTACTGTCACTTTTGATCGATTTAATCTTACTGAGCAGAACTTTTGAACGGTAGTGTTGTATAACGGCAAAAATGGCAATCATTTGAAATAAATGCTCGTAAATAACAAACTGTACTTCAGTAGCTGTGCGATGCAGCTGTGCCGGACGTCAGATGTTTCTGATCTGTGTCCAGCAGGTTAAAGTGGCTCTTATTTTCGCTCCAGAACCGCCTTTTTCTGCGGTCAAACTAGTGGAAGTCTGTCCAGAAATCTTGCGTCCGGTGGCTGAGCGTGTGAAGGCTGTTGTGAATGTAAATGTGTTGAAGGTATATCTGGACCACACATCAAGTTTGAATGTCTCACTTATTCTTTTGGCTTTTCTATTCTTATTTCTTCCCTCCCTCTTTCTCCTTCTCTTTCCGTGGGTTCTTTCTCTCACAGAGAGCATTACTCAGTCTGAACTTGCCTAAACCCTTGTGGTCACACCTCTTGAAAAGGTTTTGTTTCCCCTGTCAATTGGTATTCAGCCCAGGTCACATGCGCACACACATACACCGTTTTCATTTTAATTTGCACCTGTTGTGCAGTTGTTCAGGAGGCAAGTGCAGACCAGTGGATTAGCCAAAGATCATGTTAGGAACAGATATGCCTAGTGTAATCTTTTTGTCCACAGGGGAATGTTAAGATAGACTGCGCTGTGTGTGTGTGTGTGTGTGTGTGCTCGCTCTCACTAAAATTAAACAATACACAAATGAAAATAAAATCTGCATGGAAGGCCTTCCTTTATTAACTCTTTCTTAGCTTATAATGAAGTTCTCAGTTATATCTAAAAATGTAGATGAGATCATGATCAGCTGATTGATAGTTTGTGTTATAATCTGTAATATTGATCATCCGTGTGTGTGTGTGTGTTTTTGACAGTGTTGGACTATGAGAACGTGGTAGAAACCGGATCAGAGACGGAAGAAGAAGACAGACTTCTGGTGTCGGAGGAGGACGGCCTGCTCAACGGGGCGGGGAGTCCGGTCAGCCTTGTCAATCATGAGTCAGTGGCCCCACCCTCCCCGGCCCTGGGTCACACCCTGCTGAGGAAGACTTTGGATGATGAAGATGATATGAAGGACAGCGGAATAGAGAACGTTTGGAACGAAAACGACTTGCTGAGTGCATCAGTCGACGGTACCGGTGAGCTCCGCCCTCTTCCTTTTCTAAAACACGCCCCTTCCATTGAAGACACGCCCCTCTGCTAGATATTGTGCTGAAACCTGCTCTCAGCTCTCTTTAATTATCGAGTGTGTTTCTGCCTGTAATCGTCGGAGGCGCATTCGGCCCGGTTTGCAGAGCATCATTGGTAATTGCAGAGCGCCGCGTGTCCGTGTAAACGCGGCTCCCGGTTTCCTCCTGCAAGCATCATTGGTGCGGGAGGCGCAGTCAGAGACGCAGAGAGATAAATACTCTTAATGAGGGAGAGAGGTAATCATTAAGGGAGGCCAGGCTGCTGCTCAAGTCATTAAGAATCTTAAATGAAATTTTTATTTTTATGATAGCCATTTACATGTGTAATAAGAGTCAATGATTCTTAGAAGCGTATGACAGAAACATAGGAGTGTGAGAGCCCATGGAAGACAGACCATCTAAATGAGCACTTCTTCGCTATTCATTTCTGCTAATGAACTAGCTGTGCACAGAGCCGAGAGAAAGAGGGGGCGTTCGGGAGTCTGAAAATTTAATACGCCCCCGAAAAAAAGCCGGGCTTGTGGCGTTAGGAATACTATGAAGGCTGATTTTCCTTCAGCAGAGCAGCCGGCTTCATTATTTACAGCCCGTCGCTGCGGTTCGGAGAATCCGAGCCTTTCCGGCGGTCTCTAGTCCGGGGTTTCTCACACTTCTTTGAACTAAAGACCCGTTTCATGGCCCCGACTGTTTGAGATGCCAAAGAATAGCATAGAAATGGGAATCACTTTCATAAGACATTGCAAACCAAGATCCAAAATATTATTATTATTGTATATATTTTGAATTTTATTTTATTTTAATTAAATTTTTAAATTTTATTTTGTTTTAGTAACTTTGTGTTTTTATATTTTTTATTATAATATTAAATCTATATTTAAATGTAGTTTTAGCTATTTTAGTACTTCAACAAAAATTAGAAATGTTAAATAATAATAATAATTTTATTTCAGTTAACATTTATTTTATTCTAGTAATAGTAATAATAATAAGTTTAAGTATTTTTTTATTTCAGTTTTTTTTTTATAAGTAACAGAAATTGTATTTTTTTATGGTTTTATTTTTATTTTTATTTTATTTTACCCTGCCTCACACTCTCAATCAACTACAGTCCTGTATTTGCAATTACGGTTTTTGTATATATTTGAATATTATGTAAAGAAACATTAAAGTACACTTTGATAGTCAGTGACATAGTTGTTGTCATTATTTTCAACATGATGCCACAAATGCTGTTGATAGAGCTTAACTCCTATTGAACCCGGAACATTCCTTTAATTTGATAAACCCTCTTGGAGCCGGAATGTCTGTGATTCCGCTGTGTTGCAATTCCATGATGTGTGTGTGTGTGTGTGTGTTGTGATAAAAACCACGGCCATGTTTCTGCGCTGCTGGTGACGTTCATTAGCTCCAGAGGAAGAAGCCAAAGTCTCTCTCTCTTTTTCTCTTTTCTGCTCTCTTTCCAAACTTGTGGGCACTTTCCTTCTGTGTTTCTGTCTTTTTTCTCGCGTTTGGTGCCGGCGTGTCTGCACTGGTACCTCAGCGCATAGCTCTGTCCTGAGATAAGCTCAGCACGCTCTCCCTCGCTCTTTTCTTGTCTGTTTGCTCCGGTCAGTCAGATTGCTGCACTGGTGTCGTCCTTGACTCACTCTCATCTCCCATAATGCCCTTCACTAGTGTGTGACATTGTTATCACTGACAGAAACTTGGAATAAATCACCTGGCTTCCTCGCCGCCCATTACTTTTTGTTTTTCCTCTCCCCTTTTTCGGACCCTCGGAGAGTCCAGACGGGAGCCGTGTGTTTTCAGAGAGCCTGTACAGACGTGGATGTTTTGAGAGTAAACCGTAGGATGGAGTGAAATCATCGGGAGGAATAGATTCAGCACGGGTTTACTCTCCCACCACCTCAAAACTGATTTATCAGCCTGAGACGAGAGCACAACTCCCTCGACTCTCCAGACTCTGTGTGTGAGGAGCACCAGCCCAGCTCCGACCGGAACATTTGTCCTGTGATCCCCCAAAACACTGAGAGAAACAAGAAGAATCCAAACTGTGGATTCCAGTAGAAACTCTGTGCAGCAGAATGAAACAACATATAGACAGTGAATGTCAATATTGTAAATTTCTGTCATCTGAGTTATTAACGAATGATCTCAGGTACCTTCATATTTGACAGCCAGTGCAGGAACAGGTGAAAACACAGATAGATGATCTCAGGATAATGATATTGAAGGCAGAGAGTTCATGTGTGTGTTTTCTGCATTTGTGTTTCTCATGATGTCAGTGGTTTAATTAGAGACTCAGTGTTTAGTTTCTGTGCCAGAGACACGGAGCAGCAGCGGATCAGTGAACTGAAGATCAGAAGACACATCCTCCCTCTCTCTCTCTCTCTCTCTCTCCCTCTCTCTCTCTCTGTGTTTGCTTGTTCAGGTGGATGGAACATTCTTGAGCTGATCTCTGAGTTTGCTCTAGCTTGTTTCCCAGCGCGCTCGGCTCGTTCCACTGCTGTGTGTGTGTGTGATTGTTGTCAGTGTAAATAAGTGGGTCGTTTTGAGTCCTGAGATGCAGAACAAGATGTTTTCCGTCCAGATGCAGTGTGTCAGTGTGCTAATAGACTCGCCTCTCTTCCTGTCTGTCTCTCTTCACAGATGAACTGAAGGGAGACTATGACACTATGGGGCCTGATGCCACTTTGCAGCCAGTTGGGAACGGTACAGGTGAGTCACAGGAGTGTGTTGATTCACTTGATATTTTTAATATAACATAATATAAGTCTTGATGTTGTTTTTGTGCTCTGCTAATACAGGCATGTTTGAATGTTGATTATTTTCCTCATTGTTCAGCTCCTCTCTTCTCAGTCTGTCAGTAACGCTCTGTTTAGTTCCTGTCTCTATGAAGCCCCTCCTTCTGAGAAGCACAATGTGCTCTGATTGGTCGGCTGGAGCGATGTGTTGTGATTGGTGTTTGGGAAATGACCCGCCCCTTACCATAACTGCCACACTACTAACTAACTCAATCAGGCCCCGCCCTTTATTCTGCGTATTAATTATTTAAATGAGGAATATTGTGAAGAAAACTCAAGATGGAGGGAGTTCAGAAACACTGACACTGATATAGAGAAGAACTGAAACTTTACAGAGCTTTTTCAAGATCAAACAGCAACATTACACACTGAAGAAAGATGGAAAAAAGCAGAATAGATCCTCTTTAATGGTGTTATTAGTGTTTGAAAAGCAGAACTGTATTGATATTGGCATGTCTGTGATGCAGCATTTCATCCACAAAAACTCATTGTAATTCTGAATACTCTCTACTGCTGAGAAATTCTGGAAACAAATGCACATCAACGGTGTAGTTTAACTTGATTTGAATCCACAATCTTCCAAGTGATTCCTGCTCTCTGTTTGACATCATCACACACACAAGGGTTTTTTTTATTATGAGAAACACTGTTAGCCCATGTTTGAGCTGTCACTGGTGATGTACTTCAGGAGAAAGGATGTGTAGTTTTAATAAAGCTTTCTAATGTTAGACACACACTTCAGAGATAAACAGCTCAGAGTCTCCGCTGTGCGGCCCACGATCCTCCTCTGCAGGGAGGGACGTTCTCGGCTCGAGCGACAGAAGGAAAACATTAGGACGTTGACTTTAGAGTGCTTTCTTCTGCGAGCGTGAACTTCCCCAAATCGCATTTCAGGCCAAAATCTAATTTGTGCGTAAACTCGATTTGTTTAGATCATGTAAGCCGCAAAACCCACAACAGCGAGGAGCTAAACGTGTTCATTTGTCGGGCCGCGGCGCTCACGCGTGTTCACGTGAATGATAGCGAGGCGGGTCTAGTAATGAGAGAGGAGGGAAATCATTTGCTCTGTTAAATAATGTTAAAGGGCTGCCGGCTCTCTGACATTTTCAAGACATTTTTGACAGCGACACAGTCCAGCGGCTCGACCTTTGCACAAATGAGACGATAAAATGTTTACTGTCAGACAAACCTCACTACAGAGTTTATACCTTACACAAGCTCATCCTAATTAAAAGGTAGCTTGTAAAACTCAAGCCCAACATGCGCTGTCTCTCTCCCGTAATATTTAACTTGTCAGAGCTATTTATTCTCTGTTAGATAATATTCTGTTATATAATAACATAAAACACCTTCAGTTTCCTGTATCTGCTCTTGTAGAGAATAATTATTATCTTTGTATCTGTACGCTTATTTTTACAATATGTTTTGATGCTCAGGGGGTGCTTTTTATGTTTCATGTTTTTCTCAGGTGATTCTCCTAAAATTCCTGAGGAGAAATAAAAATGACCCAAATAATTCACTAGTTGTCATCCAGTATAGAGCAATGAAATGAATATAGAGCAGCTCAGCTCGTTCGATGAGAAATGATTGAGTTCATATTGAGATCTTTTACTTTTGATTGCTGACTTTGATATGTGGGAATGTCTGAGCGCAGTTGTTGAGATCTCTTCTGAAACTCTAGAAAAGACCCAAGCAATAGTCTTTTTCTCAGGAACTCTTCATTTGCTCTGAGAAATTAAAAGCTGAGAAATTAAAGAGATTTTATGTCTGATTTTTTTTTTTTTTTTTGGACATTTTTGTTCACTTTTTAAATCCCAAATCGTCATCAATAATGCATCTTCACATCAAAAATTTCTCTCATTTTTAAAGTAATTATCAGAATCCGCCTAGTTAGGAGTTTGATTAGAGAACTAGGAAGTGATGTTGGGATTACGGCATACATTGTTTCTGCTCCTTGTCTGACTGCCTCTAATACATTTAAAAGTAGAAAAAAGGGTTTATCGTTAAAAGCTTTCCCACAATTCGAATGGTTCTCCCGTTAGATTAAGTCATATTTCTTATTTTAGTGGCCATTAGGTGGCTAGATAAGGCAGTAATTTAGACGTATCCCTCCCAGAACGTTTCTCTAATCTTCCCGCATTCTTTTTTATCACAGCTGCTGCCGCATGTTTCTGTTACCTTTCAATGCACCATATTTTTCACATGCATGCAAGAATGCGGGTTATATTTAAACGCTTTCTCTCTGTGTCTCTAGTGAAGAGCATTCACTGCGCTACTGAGTTTGAGGATTTCTTCGGGAAGCGTAAACTGGTGGACAGTGAAAGTCATGTGGTCAGCATTGCCGAATACCTCCAGAGAGGAGACACAGCCATCATCTACCCCGAGGCACCAGAGGAACTCTCCCGATCCCGCCTCGCCACGCCCGAAGCCAACGGACACGAGGAGAACGGTGAGAATGCGGGGCAGCTGTTGCTGCCGTCTGATTGGCTGGATGCCGGAGTGTTTACCTTTAGAGCGAGGTGCAGCTGTCCGAGTGGTGAAATCATAAACCCTAAATTTCCCGTCCCGAGGGGGGCAGCCGGGGGCATTACGGCGCATACCTCTCTTATGAAGAACGTGTGAAAAATTAGACGTGCGAGCCACCAGAAGCGATTACAACAGAAAGAACACAACTGGCCCCAAACGCCGTCAGCAATCGCACTGTTTGAGTTTAAACCAGTGTAAACAACTGCTTTTAGCCAGTTAGGGTTAGCAGCAGTTTATTCCAACACAGTCCAAAGAAGTCAAGGTTAATTCTGTGTTTACCATCTTGTCCTGCTTCAAGACATCATTTAACATTGGACATCAAGTGGCGACAACACAATTAAAAAAAAACTGCACAAAATATTGTCTAAATTTAATGTTACCATAAACTGCGTAGAACCAACAATGTGCAAAATATAAGAATGTTTGTAAATTAATGTTTCTACAGAGCAGGGTGGCCGAAACAGCAGCAGTTATTGGCCAATGCCAATCATCTTATAATTGGCCGAATATAATCCAAATTAATTGGCCTGGCTGACATATCTGTCTATCACTAGTACATTCTCATATAAAGGGTGGAAAATAGTGTGTTATGTTTCTTCCATCACATAAAGCCCATGAGCAAAACTCAGCAAATGGTGTGAATTTAAGTGCACTTACTGCGTGTGTTCATGCATTGGCGTGAGTGTGTGTATGGGTGGCAGTGCCAACCTTGACGACGGCACACAGTGGAGCAGATTGTACAGATACCTCCTCATACCACCCTGGGCACAGCGCCCATTCGCTGCCATTGATTTGCTGACCTTTTGGCCCGCTGCCCCTCTCTCTCTGCTGCAGACCTGCCACCTGGAACTCCAGATGCTTTCGCCCAACTGTTGACCTGCCCCTACTGCGACCGGGGTTACAAACGCTTGACTTCCCTAAAGGAACACATCAAGTACCGGCACGAGAAAAACGAGGAGAACTTCGCCTGCCCTCTGTGTAGCTACACGTTTGGTTACCGCACTCAGCTGGAGAGACATATGGCCACACACAAGCCAGGACGAGATCAGGTGAGCCGCACTTCCTCTCTCTCTCTCTCTCTCTCTCTCTGTCTCCCTCGCTCTAGCTCTATATCTAATGTGCTGTATTTCCTCTGAGAAAAGATATCATTTTGATTGGCAATCATTATTAATTTTTCATGGCATTTTGAAGATGCAGATCTTTTAATGGTTATAGCCTTAATTGAGGTCTAAATGGTTTTTTGATGGCCTTCTCTGATATGATTCTGCAGTCTTATATTCACGATCGAATGACTATGTTAATTTCCAATTTAGAAATTGTATCCGCTCTTTAGGTTTTCTTTTTTATGTTCTTTAAGAATCAGTTTCTCCTCAGTGACAGAGTAACACATCATAATTTTCATGTGCGTAAATGATAAATGTAAGTCAAGCACTCAGCGTTTTATCTCTTAACAATCTGTTGCAGCATTATTTACACACATTATATGAGTTGTTGTGGCTGTCGCGTCAAATATAAGATGCATTCCCCATTGTAAATAGGTAGATACGCTGGGTATAGATAAAGCAGGTCTATGTAAAACAATCTCTTTGTGGATCTCTCCAGAGACTAAGCTACTTAAAACTTATCTTCACAACTCAAAGCGTAGTGTGACATCAGAATCGCTCCTGTAATCATCTGAGATGAGGTACAGCAGCTCTTTTATCTCTCAGACATGACGTTCTTACTAGAACAGAATGATTTGATACACGATGAGCTGCCAACTTCTTCACCTGATGCCACGGGCCGCTCAAAACATGAACAGATGGCCCATTCTGCACCCGTGACCTCTCTAATCCACAAATTACTTCCTATTTGTTGGTCTTTGTTTGTGTGCTTCATCTTGAAAGACTTTCCTGTTGAAAATCTGCTGTTGTCTAAAAATCTGAAAGCCATTGAAATCAGTCCGTGATGTTCAGGAGATAGAGAGTAGAGTGCTCTACATGTGTACGAGAGTATGTTCTACCGATAAAGCTGACTTTTACTTGCTAAGCACAATAATATGCAAATACCCAATCAAATGCTCCGCCCACATCGTGCTTGACACACTTAGCGCAAGAGTATCACACCGGGTGGAAAAATCCCTCTCCTCTCGCTGCTGCCAGTCACAATTAAACCGACAGAGTGACTGTATCATATCGAGGGCGATGGCAGGACTAAAACCTGCCTCCATCCTCAGAGGGAAGGTGGGGGGCGTAAAGCAGCTGTTGCTGTTTGTTTATGCGACTCAGCAACATATGAGCGAATGGTGGGGTCCCTCCCCGCCGTGGGCCGCACGGCTCCCCGCTTGATGTTTGAAGGTTGCCGCTGTTTGAACAATCCTCCCTGTGTCCTGTGCTTTATGCCATCTGTCTCCAGCGGAATGCGGGCCTCTCTCTCCCCACCAGTTGTCGGAGCCGATCATGGGCGGCGCTCACAGGCCTTTTGTGTTCCTCTGCCCGTTCGACATACTCACCTCCCACTCTGAATTAATTGTGCTCGCCTGGTGCGCTCTCTGCTTCTCCGCACTGACGCCCGTATTGTTGTTGTTGTTGTTGTTATTGTTATTATATTTTGATTTTCGAGGCTCTGCTTTGAATTGCAAATGCGAGGGGTGCAGCGCTCATGTTCTACCTTTGAACAGCAAATGAAGTGCCTGCCTACAAGCCGCATTCACGCATTATTAAAGAGACGTTTGAAGCCTTTAAACAGTCTACAAATTTGCGTCCAATTATGAAATTGCAACATTTATGTGAGCCCACCTTTTCGCGTAATGAACTCTTTGCTCAGGTATCTGAAGGATGTGTTGGTTAAATATGCAAGATTTATTTGGAGCGATTATGCTAAATTAGATGAAGTGGATCATTTCTGCTTCCCTAATGAGGAAAAAAGTCTTGAAAATAGGATTCTTTTTGTTCTTTTTTTTTTCGCTGCCAATGCAGCGTTTCTGGCTCTAGAGTCAGGAAATGAAAAGGTATGAATTCCTCTGTTATCGCTGCTCAAATGCACCCAACCAAAGCAAGACGATGCTTTACAACGGGAGCCATTTGGCCCGTCATGAAATTATTCACTGAAATCTTGCCTGTTGTGTGTGATTGTGTGTTTGTGCAAGAGAAGCTCATGTGAATATTTTCTCATCCACAGCACCAGATTCTCAACCAGGGTTCTGGCAACCGCAAGTTCAAATGCACTGAATGTGGCAAGGCCTTCAAATACAAACACCATCTAAAGGAGCACCTGCGGATACACAGTGGTACGTCCTTTTCTTTATTTCATTACCTTTTAGCCTTAGTTCAGGATGTGTCTGATTCTACATCAGAATGAATAGGTTCCCCCAGCCAACTCTTCATGAGAAGTTTAATTAGATGACAAGAGGGTACATACTCATTACTTTGAAAGAAATGCAATCTCTCACTTCTTTGATTTCTTTGTCTTTCTTCAATGTAGGTGAGAAGCCATACGAATGTCCAAACTGTAAGAAGAGATTCTCACACTCCGGGTCCTACAGTTCACACATAAGCAGCAAGAAATGCATCGGACTGATCGCCATCAACGGCAGAGTGAGGAACAACCTGAAGACGGGTTCATCTCCAACCTCTGCATCTTCCTCCCCTACAAACACTGCCATTTCACAGCTACGACACAAACTGGAGAATGGCAAACCTCTCGGCCTGCAAGACCAGTCCAACCACCTCAACATCAAATCTGAACCACTGGACTTCAACGACTATAAGCTGATGATGGCCTCCCATGGCTACGGTACGGGCAGCCCTTTCCTGAATGGTGGTGTTAGGGGAGGCAGCCCACTGGGTTTTCATAACTCCCAGAGTCCCCTTCAGCACCTGGGAATGGGTATGGAGGCGCACATGCTGGGATACCCATCACTGGGAAACAACCTGAGCGAGGTACAGAAGGTCCTGCAGATCGTGGACAACACAGTTTGTCGACAAAAGATGGACTGCAAGCCAGAGGATATCTCCAAGTTGAAGGCGTACATGAAGGAGTTGGGTTCCCACATAGAGGAACAGAAGCAAGGACTCACCTCTCCCGGTGGACCCCAGAACTCTCTTCCACTCATCAGCCACAACGGTGCCACCAAGAGCATCATAGACTACACGCTTGAGAAGGTCAACGAAGCCAAAGCCTGCCTTCAGAGCTTGACTACGGACTCTAAGAGGCAAATTAGCAATATCAAGAAAGAGAAGGCAAATCATATGCTAGATATAGGTATAGAGGACAAAACGCATGAGAATAATAATCTAATGTTTACACCGTTTTCCTGCCAGTATTGCAAAGAGACCTTTCCTGGTCCCATTCCCCTGCACCAGCACGAGCGTTACCTTTGCAAGATGAATGAGGAGATAAAGGCAGTGCTTCAGCCCACTCAGAATGCCACGACCAACAAGGCCGGCTTTTTTGCTGAGAAACATGGCCTTTTGCACCCCTCCGTCATCCCTGATAAGGGCGTCAACGGCCCGATCAGCCCCTACAAGGACCACATGTCAGTGCTGAAAGCTTATTTCGCCATGAACATGGACCCCAACTCAGAAGAACTACTGAAAATCTCCATAGCGGTCGGCCTTCCACAGGAGTTCGTGAAAGAGTGGTTTGAGCAAAGGAAAGTCTTTCAGTACGCTAATTCCAGGACTCCTCCTTTAGACAGGAACCATGTGGAGTCCAGTCATCCTCACACACCCACTAAAGACTCTTTAGGAATTCGGTCTCCAATGTCCCTGGTCAAAGGTACTGACCGTATCACATCCCCCTCCATCCCTGAGCTTCATAACAACATTAACAACTGCGACACCCCACTCAGGCTCTCCAAAAACTCCCAGTTCTCCAACCACAAGCAGCTGGGGGATAAGCTGGACCACTCTAGAAGCAACACCCCATCTCCTCTTAACTTGTCATCCGCCTCCTCCAAAAACTCCCACACTAGCTCTTACACACCCAACAGCTTCACCTCCGAGGACCTGCAGGCCGAACCTCTTGACCTCTCGTTGCCAAAGCTCATGAAGGAGCCAAAGCACATCTTGACTGTGAAAAGCCGACCCAAGCTCAGCAGCACCCCTACTGACCATAACCACGTCGTGACGCCCCGCGAGCATACAGACGAGCCGCTCAACTTGGCTTATCTCTCTAAGAAGGAGTTTGGCAGCCCCAATGCAAACAGCAATCTGGACAAAAGCTCAAGCCCCTTGTTTGGTCTGAACCCCTTCGCTGCCAAACCCCTGTACACCTCCTTGCCGCCCCAAAGCGCATTTCCACCCCCTACGTTCATGCCCCCCGTGCAAGCCAGTCTCCCGGGGCTGAGACCCTACCCCAGCCTCGACCAGATAAGCTTCTTGCCGCACATGGCCTACACATACGCGGCAGGGGCGGCCAGCTTTGCCGAGATGCAGCAGAGGAGAAAATACCAGCGGAAGCCAGGGTTCCAGGTAAATAACGGACTCGCTCTTTCATAAACCCTCAGGCCTTGTGTTTCTTTTTTCTAGCCCTCTGGTGAGTGGCGCTCGGCTTCATTCAGACACTAATTAAAAGCCACTCAGAGAGAGAGAGGGGAGCTCACCTCACGCCCAGCGGCAGATGAGGCAGTGAGAGAGAACCGTGGTTTCTGTGGTAGACGTCAATGCCTCTAGTGCCAAACGCCGGATCTTTTAGTGGTGACGGTTATGTTGCCAGCCCTCGAGTGGCTCGTTCAAGATACAGAGAGCAGGAAACGTCAAAGAGGCAGGTGTTCGGAGGACTAGTGTAGATGCGCCTGTGGCACTGCTGCTCTTTTTCCCATTTCAGGTGTGAGACAAATTAGAGACATAGAGAGTCAGTGAACCTAAGACATATCTCTTTATTTCTACCCCCTTTTTTCATTTTGCTCCTTTTCCTCCTCTATATTTCTACAGCAAGAAAAGCTCAAATGAGTCTGAGCATAAAGATTAATAATGCACACTCCCCATGTTCATTACAGCTCAGCGCTGAGGGCTGTTTAACATCGGGGAAACCATTCTGATAAAAAAGTATTAATAATGTTTCCTATTCTAAGTTATTAAATTAGATTTTAAAAATACAGCTAAGGGCATTTAGCTCAAATTGATTGCGGAACGATAGCGCAGAGCTTTTTAAAAGAGAGTGCTCGGAAGTATTGTCAGTCCAGAGCCGTCTGTCCTTAATGAGGGCATCGTCGCTGCAGTTTTGGCCATTTTGTGCCCCTCTTGATTTAATCATTACCGTTTGAAATTAGAGGACTGTGGCAATATTCCCTACTAAGACTCTCTTCTTATTATTAGCTTCTAATGTAATAATATTTTTTCCCCATTAATTTAAGTTTAAGCCTATCGGGGTAATCTCTGCTCAGATAAATACTGCGCTAACACCCTTTCATGTATGAAATTAAACCAAATTTGAATGCAAATATATGGAATAAGGTGTGATTAAGAAGAGAGAAAGGCCTCATTTGCAATATCCTGCCTTTACATGTTTTTTCTTTTCTTTTCTTTTTTCAGGTCACAAACATTTTAATGTTTAATTCTTAAGACTACTACTCCAGTTTTAGCTGAGAAATGCATATCATTCATATTTAAATGTTAAATATTAATCATTTTATGTAAAAAAATATATATATATGTATAAAAGATAATGAAATAGATGAAACAAGTAAGTTCTCTGTTGATCTGTTCTGTCATTTAAAAATAGTTTTTTTTTTTTTGACGTATAATAGATTCCCAGAAAAATATTACAGTTTAACATCAGTTTTCATTAGAAATAATCAAATAAATTACAAATAAATGATCATTCCGTCATGATGTATATTATATTATATTAGTTGATTCTGACATCAGCAATTTTCATGTTTGTTGTATTTTAATGCTTATTCATTTGTGATTGCTGTTTTTATTATTGTTGCACCATAGATTGAACCGTATTGTGTGATGACAATAACAATAATAATGAACTCAAGGCGCTGACGATCGCTGTCTCTTTCCAGAGCGAGCTTCTTGACGGGCCGGCAGATTATCTGAGCAGTCTAGATGATATGGCCGACCCTGAGGCCTGTCTGTCCAGGAAGAAGATTAAGAAAACAGAAAGTGGTATGTACGCGTGTGACCTTTGCGACAAAACATTCCAGAAGAGCAGTTCCCTCCTCAGACACAAATATGAACACACAGGTATATATACTGTTCTAGACACCATCATTTAATAACTGTCTGTCTAACTCCAGAATATTCACGCTGCTTCTTGCTTTCTTTCTTTCGCTCTGTCTTTTTTCCACTACCTTAATCATGTTTTATTTCTTCCCTTTTTAAGTAAAAACTAACATGTTTCTCTCCTGTTGACAGTCAGTGAGAGTATTTGTAAATGTAATTAATGTGGCAAAACATGACACTGACTTTACACTAAATTAACATAATTTAATAAAAAAAAATTATACAGTTAGAAAAAACAAACAAAGAAACAAAAAGCTGGACTGAATAATCTCTGGAATTGAAGCTGGTTGAATGTCTGGGAGTCAACGAGAGCACAAACCTTTGACATTTTCACTGTCAGTAGAGGCTACATTCACAACACACTTTTTTTTTTTTTTCTATTTTTCCCATGACACGATTTTTGGATGACTGTATGAACAGGAAAAATTGCATTCCATATGTGGAATAAATTGGTAGTGTTTTTGCAAAATGACTTCAATGTGAACGTTTTTATGTCAGTCTAACTTGACACATATACTTGTGTGCTTGATTTACACAACATCAATACAATAATTTACAAATGTATGCACTATATTAAGTATTACACAGAAAAGTGCAACAGTATATTTGTTTAAATATATATTTTACATTAGGTCTATAAATCGTCACACTTGCTTTGAACAGTGGCAGCAGAAATATATTCAGATTTGTGCAGTAGATCAGGATTGGGTGCTTTGGTTTGCGGTGTGAATGTAGCCTGACACCACGTCTACATCGAAAGTGACTGATACAGCAGTCTTTTTTCATTCAAAATGGATATTTTCCAAATTTAAATATATTTTTTTAACAGAAATCCATTTGTATAAAAACTGATTTTTGCATGGGTTATCTTAAATAAAATAAAATAAAATTCGCTGTAGATCTGGTGTTACAGTCACAATCTCTTCCAGAGAGCGGCCAGTGTGAATAAAAGAGTGAAATATAAGTGCATTAGAGGAGGAGAGTAACTGCACACACACACACACACACACACACAGTTTCTTTCTCTTGCATCACCGTTTACAGTCAGTCTGAAAGGACATGGGAATGAATCCATTGACGTGAATGCATCTGTTTCCTCTCTCTCTCTCTCTCTCTCTCTGCGAGTGGGTGATCATGTTTTACGGCGGTGCGTTCCTGTGCTGTTTGCGGTCAGCTCTTGTCCAGCTGCATGTCGCAGTGCAAATGTTAGGTTCAGACTGGCCGATATTGCTAAAACAATTATATTGCAGTATTTTTCTGTCTTTGATGATATTCAATATGCATTTTGATATTTAAGTATTTGCTCTGTCTTTTTATTTCAATCAGAGGAATCATCATAAAAGGATACATTTTAAATGTTTAATGCAAGCAGTAAATTGCTGAAAATCTAATTAAAATAATCAAGGCATGTTTCCACACTGTTTTCACTCAGCACAGGCAAGAACCAAATTTCATTTTCATTTATATACAATAATATAACATTTTATAAAAATAATAAACCATTTTAATACATGCTATGGGAGTGTTTCTGAATCAGTTCATTTAAATTAATTACATTTCAAAGAAATAATGTATATTTCATTTATTTAAAGAAATGTAATGTTCAAATAGGAAGTGCATTCAAATATACACAATGTTGCTTAATGTTATATCGCCTGCACTGTGAAAAAAATGACGTTTTCCTTTGATTTAAGATATTTTATCTGATCACATTAGTTCTTGTTTTATGCACAAATCTTTTTTTTTTTTCAGAAAACTAGACTTAATATCTTCAGTCATTTTGCTTCTCCAGTAAATGTATCTTGATTTAAGAATGTTCAGATATTTGTGCTGAAAACACTGAAGAAGAACATCATTTTTTTGCAGTGAACTGTCACATTGTTTCAGAAGATTTTTTTTTTAATATTTTCCCTGTATTTGCTTTAATGCTCCAAAAAAAAAATCAATTAAAAGAAATAAATCATCCGAAAATTAAAATTCACTCATAATAATTAACCCATATGACTTTATTTGAGAAATTCCTCAAAACATGATCAAATCAACTCATTTATTTGAAAAGAAAAATGACTTAGGATGTTAAGTCTTGATTTCTGAAAAGAATTATCAAAATTAAATGACTTAAAACAAGAACAAATATCTGCCAATGAGGTCAGAAAAATACTTCCCTTTAAATGAAGTGTATTTTTCTGACCCCACTGACAGATATGTTTTCTTCTTTCAAGCTCAAAGTTGCACAAAGTTTTTTTTTTTTTTTCCTCAGAAAGCAAGACTTAATGTCCAAAGTCTGAAATACTGAGGAAGAGCATCATTTTTTCGCAGTGCACAAATACTCAATATATCTCAATATATACCTCACATGCACATCTTCATATGGCAGAAATTAATGTTTTATTACGGGGCAACAACATTTACCACTGCAGCATAGTGCATGTTGAATGTGAATCAATTAAAAATAAAAAATCTATCAGTATGAATAGTTATAGATGTTATTTTTACCAGCAAGTTAAACAAAAAAAGCTGTAAATGATGCAGAATTATTCCAGCACGTAAACATTCAGCTAAAATACATTTTATTCAGTCCAGTCATCATGTTAATTCATACGGTTCTCAACTGTTTTCCATCACAGAAATCTCTTCGTATGATCTGAGAGATATCTGACAGCGACAGGTCACTACAGCGTCCGCAGAGACACTCCACTGGCCTAGAAGACAATATGATGAAACACATCAGATATTACATAAAACCCCAGCAATTCCATATCTGGGGCATTTTTGTCACTTTCCTTTTAGCCTCGAGCAAGCGTTAATTTCTGACCGCGGTGTCTCCCCTCGCTCTTTCCCTCTTTCCTTCACGCCGTATCGCTCTCTTCTCAGCTCTTTTCTCATGACGTCAGGTCGTGACACGTCACCTCACGCCGTCTCTGTCGCCAAGATATAAGAGTTACGCAGCGGGAAACCACGTTTGTTTGTTTGTTCCTGCGCCGCGGCTCTGTGTTTGTTTGGTTTGCGATGGTTTATTTATGTTGCAGTGTTGTAGCGCCGCGGCCCTGCGCCGCTTCACGCTTCACTTCTGTGAGGGAATGTTTCAGAGTAAATACACAGAGACGGCGGCGCGTCGAGCAGAACTGCAACCAGAGAAGGCAAACATTCATAACACTGAACTGCATTGGATTATTTTGGCTTGTTTTTCATCTGAGCCGTTTATTTGATGTTTGTTTGGGTTAGTGTGAGGACGTGTGTGTGCGCTCACTCACGCCGCGTGTTCTGTCGTTGTGTGTCTCCGCAGGTAAACGGCCGCACCAGTGTCAGATCTGCAAGAAAGCCTTCAAACACAAGCACCACCTGATCGAACACAGCCGCCTGCACTCCGGAGAAAAGCCCTACCAGTGCGACAAATGCGGCAAGCGCTTCTCGCACTCGGGCTCGTACTCGCAGCACATGAACCACAGATACTCGTACTGCAAGAGAGAGGCCGAGGAGCGGGAGGCGGCCGAGCGGGAAGCCCGGGAAAAGGGTCACCTGGAGCCCACGGAGCTGCTGCTGAACCGGGCCTACCTGCAGGGCATCGCTCCGCCCGGATACCCGGAGCACCCCGAGAGAGAGCCCATCCTCCGGGACGGCCTGAACGGGAGCATACGGGAGCGTCTGAAGGAGGTGGAGGGAGCGTTCGTGAAGATGGGCCGGCGGGACGACGAGTTCGAGGAGGAGGAAGAGGAGAGCGAAAACAAAAGCATGGACACGGACGCCGACACCATGAGGGACGAGGAGGAGAACGGCGAGCACTCCATGGACGAGAGCTCCGTGGACGGGAAAACCGAATCCAAGTCGGATCACGAGGACGGCGTGTAGTTCGTCCGTTCGTTCGGGGGACGGGTGTGTACGAAGCTGCATTATGCAAAAATGAAGAAGAAAAAAAAGGAAAATAAAATAAATGAAGTTTTAAAAATTGTACAGTATTAAGGCCTAAAATATGTGTGGTGCTACCATCCTAAAATCATGTGTTCCATAGTATTTATAGCACAAACTAGTAACTTGTACAAAAATTGCACTCTGCTTCTATAATCACTACGAGAAGGATGAAATTATTTGCGATGTATATTTATACAGTGTTAAAAAAGCGGTTTCTGCCCTCGCCACACACTTTTAGGCCTGGTCACCTGATTCATGTGAAGGACCGTGACAGTATTCCGTTTGTTGGAGTCTTAAAGAGACTGTTTGGAGAGAGAACGGAGGGACGAAGCCTTCGGAAGGTTGTTGCCTTATATGCAAACCTGTTAATCAGCGCGTTTCAAAGTGCCAACCCTGTTCAGTGTTAGAGGAGAGCGGCTCTCTCTCTCTCCGAACGAATCCGACGCTCAGCACGTTCGCTCCGTTCGCACAGCAGCTCTTTCGTTTACAACGACCTTTGTGCAATTTCGTTCTCAGTATTACACCAAACCGGTTTGCAATGACAGAATTGCATCCTTTTATTTGTAGGTTTAAATAACATCTTATTTATGTGGCCCATTTTGTATCTCCTGATTTTATTTATTTCATACTGTACAGTACAGTATTATAGTTCTTCAATAAATAGATCTATTTTAGTAAAATGGAACCTGGAGTTGATGAGAGCATTTATTGTGTTTAAAACATTAATTGTGAAATGCAAATTTCATTTTTTTTTTTCTTTTTTTTTTTTTTCTTTTATTTTCCAGTTACTGGAAATTCCAAAATTTGGGAACTTTTGATACAATCTTGTGAGAACACTGTATTTTCAACTGCGAAACAGAAAAGAGATCCACTTTCATGTGTTTTTGAAGTGGAATAGGGACAGTTGAAATTAATGTATGATATCATGACTGAAAACACACCAATCTTTCCTGAAATGTCTTTGTAAGAGTATTATGGACTTTTTAATTTGTAATTTCTCTTGGAAATGACCATGCTCAAATAAAAGTAGCCAAATTAAAGAACTTTTCAAGAACGAGTGTGTGTGAGTGTGAGCAGATGGATTGAAGTCTCAGTCCGTATATTCATGTGTTTTTGTTTTAGAGGACTCCATTATAATCTCGGCGCTTTGACTCCGTGAGCGCGGCGGAAATTTCACCTTTCAAAGGTGATTCACAGACTCCGTCATTAGATATTCCTACAACTTCACAGCCGATGAAGGCCGGGCAGGTTTTCAATGAACTCTTCAAATAAAGAGCAGAGAACCTGTCGAACAAAGAGAGAGAGAGACAGCTTAAAGTGTCTTGAGTGTTCCTACAGCATATGCATATGAAAAGAACAGATCAAACACTCTCTCTCACACACACACACACACACACACACACACACACACACTGAAGACGACCCATATCTCTCTCCTGACCGCACCTGATCAATTGAGTTTGCAAATGACAGAAAAGGACTAAAAAGTCTGCTGAAGATGAAGATGCCACATCACAACGGCTTTCATCTCTTCAGTTTTCACTTCTGCTCTTTATTGACTGTTTTTACAATTTTGCCAAACGCTTGAGGTTTAAACAAAGAGAACCAACCGGATTTAAACTGTGGTTAATTAAAAGAATAATAATAATATTAATACTTAGATAGTATTTATTATGTTTATACGTTAAAAATGACATGCATAGATCAGATTGGGGCTAATTGTGACAGTTTTCAGTGAATATTTCTCAGTATTCTTTTTATTATATATATATACATATATATATATGATTTGAAAATCAATATAAACATAAATCAATTTAACATAAACATAAGTCTTGACTGCAAAAAAGTAAAAAAATAAAACTGCTGGACATTTCCAGAATTATTACTAAAAAAAAAAAAAAAAAAAGATAAAATGAAATAAGACGTGACAGTCTCCCACATACAGTATATTTGCATTAAACTATATAATTAGGATAAAAAAGAAGCTTTTGTGCCTCAGGTTATAGTTCAGTATGACATATTTGGCGTTCATAGTGTGTTTCTAGAATAATTCTCATTAGTTCATTATAATTCAATGATTCACAAGAAAAAGGTCAAAAGGTCAGTAATATCCACCAGTTCCTGTATTTGTGTAGAACAGCTTTTCACTGATGACTCTTTTTTCAGTTGTGTGTTTTTATTTTCACGTTTGACGTCTGTATAATATTCACTTCACATTCACGTGATGAAGCAGCACACACACACACACACACACACACACACACACACTTTAACCATTCACACTTACCCATATACATTAAAAATTTAAACTCAGGTCCTTCATATCAGAGCTGTTGACTCTGACAACACTTACCTATAATTTTATATGACTGTCATTGTGTTATTTATTAATGACAACATGGATTGAAAGCGGCTGATGAGAGAGGTGAAACAACATAATTCATGCATCACACTGTTAATAAATAGAGCTATTACAAATGAAAGGCCTTCATAATTCTGTGAATCACTCAAATATAACGACCCTGAACAGTCACACAGCCGCTCTGCTGTTGTTACAGTGTGTGTGTGTGTGTGTGTGTGTTTTGGCGGGTGTGTTGGTATGTTTGGAGTTTGTGCTGTCTGATGATTCACTGCTGCTCTTTCAGCGACTGTACAGAGAGGCAGACAGCACTATTTCTCCCTGTCTCTCTCTCTGTCTGTCTCTCTCATGAGCTCATATTGCTGTTGGCTCCTCGTTCCCTCAAACATCTTTCTCCTGCACGGCTTAAATCTTCCATTGCGAAAACAAATGCCACTCTCACAGATAATATAACAGCACACACACACACACAGTATTACTGTACACACATTTACACTGACAACATATTGTCATCCTGATGATAATGAGCTTTTTTTTTTATAATAATAACATTATTATTAATAATATTATAAATTACATATATGGTAGTGCTGTGCAATAAGGTTCAATTTGTTAACAAAATGTATTATTCAAATCGTTAGCCTTCATAAACTAACAATAAAAGACTTTTCCAGCATTTATTAATCTAGGTTAATGTTCGTTTAAAAACACTATTGGTCATTGTTAATTCATATTTGTTCTAAAACATATTTTTACGACTTGTTTTTTAATCACTGTTAAACATTGAATGCTAGTATACGTGGAAATCATCATTAACCTAGATTCATACATGCTGTAAACTTACTGTATTCATAACTATGTGCATAAAAGACAATTTATTAACAACATATTAAAGTTAATGGAAATATATAAAATTAAACAAATTAAACACACTTTGAGGTCACTTTTAGGTTTATATTGAATATATATTTGAATCATTCATTTAAACTGATTCAAAATGAACATATACACACACTGTTAATCAAACGTTTGATCATTTGAAATGTTTAATATTAAAAGAGTCTTCATGTGTGTCACATGCTTTAGTGATGACATCATTGCCATATTTCTGTTTCATGGTTTTCATGACTTTACTGTCATGTGGAAAATAGAGTAATAATAAAGTATACAATTATAATATTATATGCATTTACATAAAAATAAATATATTTTACATTATATTGAACAAGGTTCATACAGAATGTTTTAAAAATAATTCTGACATGTTATTTAACAGTCAAAATGTCAGATTTAACCTCAAGTTTTGCTGGACTCATACTTTTGACCTAACTCAATTATTCATGTCTCCCATATGCTGCCTGTACGATTCTCTCTCTGTCTCTCTCTCTGTGTGTGTGTGTGTGTGTGTGTGTGTGTGTGTGTGTGTAGGGCCTGGCACTCACAAAGAGAGATGGTTCAATGTCGTACAGTCAGACAGACAGACAGATGAGCAGCGAGAGGCCAACAGCTGCTCCGCCCAGAGAGAAACACACACACACACACACACACACACACACACACTTAGTACACAAATCATATAAACTACAAATTACTAGCGGCTTAATCCACATAATCTACACAAAATAATAATGACACAAAATGCAAAAAAATAAAAATAAAAAATCTAAACACAGACTCTACACAAACAAAAGTAAAGTGTATTAGTGTAGTATGGTGCTGCCGGTTACCCAGCATGCTTTGTGGTTGGGTGAATTCTGGGTTTGTTTACTGGCAGAGACTGAAGTGGGTTTGCAGGTGTGATTTTTGTTAGTGAAAGATCCAGAATTGTGTGCAACACGTTGTGTATTTGTGTTACCACTGTTGAGCGGCCCTGTGCTGACTCTTTTTAAACTGATGTGTATATTTAATCAATCAATCAATCAGTCAGTTTGAGAAGTTAATTTACGTGAATTATTATTTATGTATTAAATGAATAGGTTAGTTCTTATGTTTTTATCTTAGAAGGAACATTTTCATGAACTTTGACCCCACCAGTAGTTACCTTTTAACCTTTATTTATTGACACACTAGCATGCACATTTACATCTGCTTTAACACACACCCTCACACTCGCACACACAAACACACACACACACACACCTACAGTAACAGCCTATTTTGGCTATTCGTTTAAAAAGAGGAGAAAGGTAATTATAGGTTTTGCCAGCACGTTTTATGGAGCCTTTGATATGCAGAAACACAGATTTGAGCGGCAGGCAGCAGGTTGTGTGTGTGTGTGTGTGTGTGTGTGTGTGTGTGTGTGCAGCTGAGTGCTGATTAGATGCCTGATCAGGGCTCTGACTGCAGGGTCTCAGCTGGGGTCCAGGAACATCCTTCATTACGCGTTTCCAGGGGAGTGGAATTGTGCTCGCGTGGCGGCCTGTCGCAGGGGTTATAATCATATCTGTTTAGATTAGCGGTCAGTTATCCTGACAGAGATCCTCCTCCCATTCATAGCGCGTTCATATACCCTGACACACAGTCAAAGCAGCGAAACTCACTTTGGCCCAGGACAGAGCCCTGATGCACACCGTACCACTGCAGCTGATACGCTCATGTGACTCCACAGCTGTCTGTCAGGATAAATATGCTACAGTTTAACAGTCAGTAATTTAGATTAGAAACGTCCTCATACTTACTCTTTAACTTGTTCAGTGTTTATAGACTGACTCTAAATTCACTCGCATAAACGTGTGTGTGTGTGTGTGTGTGTGTGTGAGCAGGCTGTTTATAATAGACTCGTCACCATTGCTCCTCGCAGTCCAATAATTGCACGTTCTGGACTCAAAATGCAAAGCCGAACGCGATCAGACCTGTTCCAGGGACATGGAAACCTATGCCTTTTTTTTTTCATCTTTCCTTCTATATGTAATTTTTTAAGGCAAGCATTCACACACAGCCGTTGGGGATTAGGCCTAATGACAGAAGTTAATTATATTAAGTGTAATTTTTAAAAACAGTTCATGAACTGCAAATTATAGTTAAGAGCCCCTTTAATGCTCCTCGTGTTAATTACATGTCTTAATATTGCATAAAAAATAAAGGATCCTAGGAAAAAAAGAGGCGGAGAGAAAAACAATTTGTGAGTACATTAGTTTCATTCATCACTCTGTTTAAAATGGTCAAATAGAGTGTTTGTACCGCTGTTATTAAGCTTTTATTGTGAGACTAAAATTACACAGTTTTCATACCTGAGGAATGCATGAAATCATATGAAAATGCAATCACAGTAATTTTACACTTGCTGCACAATATAGGTGCACAGCCAGTTCATGATTATTTGCATCGTTTTTATTTTTTATAATCTCATAACCTCAATCTGATGTGAATTTTCTTAATTTGATTTAGACGATATCCAAAGTGTCAGACCTTTGCCTTACTTCTGATAATTTGGACAGTTTGTGGAGAAACAACTGGAGGGGAGAGGGATCATAATGTATGTTCCTGGTGTTGTAAATGATTTTTCAGCATGTTACTTTAAAACAAACACGTTTGAATGTAAACTGTTCAACATCCGAAACGACTTTCCTTTTCAGCTGACGTCATCGATTCCTCTCATTCTTTAACCACCTGTCATGTTTTTCATCTCATTGAATATTCTGTAAAATGTGAATGTTCATGTTGGATTTTACAAACAGAAAATCCAATAATTGCATGACATCAGTGTCAGCGTTTGATCTAAGAAACATGCCGACACAGACGCCACTCTTCTTTCTGTAAAGCGCATGTCTCGTCCGCTCAACCTGAAACATTCACAAGTGATATTCGGTCAGCTTTCGTTATTTGACTCGTATGGTAGCAAAACTCCACTTCTCTGTCATTCGTGTGAAACAGAAACTGACACTACAAGTCTAGGAGTTCATTAGCCTTCTCATAATTATCCTCCAGGCTCTTTGGAGAGATTTCCTTTTTTTTTACTGATCGGTTATGAAGTTCAGCTCTTGAGAGGCAAAGAGACTCTTGACTCGCTCAATTGAAATAAAAGAGGGAGAAAAAGGTCCTGGCCATTTTGTTGCTTTGAAACCTTAATCTAGAAAAATTCAACTTTCCTTTATCCTTTAATACCAGATCAAAGAGCAGAGAGTGAACCGATTCAAACCCGTCCATTATGGAGGAAACAGCAGAAGGGCTTTGAGAAAGTGTGAAACGTCCTCGCACAAAAGAAAAGGTTTGGAGGCTCAATTACTCACTTATTCACCGGCCTAATTTTATGCGCGCTTCATTTGCATGTCATTTTTGAGGGCGAGGCAGAAATTTCGCCTGGTAATTACCCTGCAAATACATTAACGACCCCGAGAGCCACGCATCCATCTACGTGTGGCCGCTCGTGTCATGGCGGCCAGCGGTCAGAATGCCATGGTCTGTTTGATGTTGTTTTTTTTTTCTTTTGGAATTGCTGCAATCAGTCGAAAGATTTGTGATATGTTAAAAAGACTCGGGACAGATTCAGGGTTTACCTCCTGGTGAGCGCAACTTCAAATGCCTCGCTTTAAGACCTAACTCACCGTCTCCTGTACGGCCTCCATCTTTGAAGACCTGTGAAATGTGATCTTTCAGATCTGGACCAAGTCCAGGACTGTCATGTCTCTGCCTTGACATTTCTGATGGTTTCTTGTGGAAATGTTTGTTTGCACTCGTTTAATTATTTCATTTCAGTGCAAACGGCGATTTGGCGAGAAGCCGCGTATCGATTATGAAAGAAGGCAGGGTGATTAAAACAGCCGAATTGGTGTGTGAAAATGAAAAAATAAATAAATAAATAAACAGGAGAAAAGAGAGGAAAAAACCAGCAGCTTTTCCTCAGGAGTCAGAGACCACCCTCGGCTCGCTCACTTGTAATCATCTCAGAATTTGCTCAGAAACACTTGCGAACTTGTGTGGGAGTTGTTTTTACTTCATTAAAAGCAGAGTCTAGAGCCCACGAGATCTCTCACGCTGCAGAAACGAACCCTCACCACGAGAAAAACAACCGGGAAAAATACAACCACGTCCTGGAATTCTTTTAGAAGTTGACGAAATCAGAATCCTGGGAGGAATGGCTGCCGAGGGAGGCTGCTGATTGGTTATTTGTGCTCGGAGGACAGACTTTGATTGGTGGTTCAGAGCTTTGTGTCTCACCTTTATAGTCATCTCATTACTAACAAAGAGAATCATGGGAAATGTGCTCACTTTTCACACATTTAACCTCATTAATTTAAATATGTATTGAAATATATATATATATTGAGCATTTGAGCATTTTCAATTGACCAGCACAATTAAATATTTAATTATGGTGATCTCTTTCTCGACTCATTATTTGATGAGGCTTTAGTTACTTTCCATTGAAAATAGTTGCCACTGCACTCACTGATTTAAACATGCAACTTGAGATCATGTGACAAATGTAGTGAGGTCATGTGACAATGACTGTAGCATGCTGCTCTCTTAAACAGTCTGGCCTGCTGCTGTCACTTACTGTTTCTTGAAGAAGTAGACAGTATACCGTGTTCAGTAAGCACAAATATAGTATTCCAATATTAATATAGTTTCAATCAGGAAAAATATCTAGTTAGCAGGCTGACGCTAGACACACTATGGATTATGGATCAGCAGGAAAGAGCAACAAGGAGACAGAAGAACAGAAAAGATGAAGATTTTATTCTGCGACAGAATCCACAGAATGAGGACACAAACTCAACACATGCAGGTATTTCACTGAAGCTCATGCAGCTGTCATAGTTTGGTGCTTAGACACATACTTTCAAACTAAATTGTGTTTTCCAGTATTGTATATAAACTGCATGGATTTGAACCCGTGGACAGGGAAAGGGTTGCCCCACATTTGACAAATAGTGATTCTTGTACATGGATCTGATGAGTGTCTCTGGCCTATAACTGAAAATAAGAGTGATTGAATGTTGTTATTAGCCTCACCATCCATCCATCCATCCATCCATCCATCCATCCATCCATCCACCCACCTATCCATCCGTCCATCCATCCATCCATCCATCCATCCATCCATCCATCCATCCATCCATCCATCCACCCACCTATCCATCCGTCCATCCATCCATCCATCCATCCATCCGTCCGTCCATCCATCCATCCATCCGTCCATCCATCCATCCATCCGTCCATCCATCCATCCATCCGTCCATCCATCCATCCATCCATCCATCCATATGTTAACTGCATAGACTGAATAGTAAAATTACGAGCAAAAGTGATTTAGCAGTTTATCAGAGCAAACCTGAAACCCGTTTTTTGGGTCACAACTAGCTGAAATCCAGTGAACTAGAGGAATTATTTTATGAGACAAAACTGCATCTTGAGCAGATCTCCCTGTTTCTGCAGTAACATTGATCAGTGTTTAAACCTCACTATCTAGTGTCTAAACCTTTGTACCTGATTAAATGGGTCAGGTCAAATGTGATTTGACTGGACATTTGATGATGACGACGACGACGAAGATGATGATTTACTTGTTGACCTCAACATTGGTCAGTCTTTCTCCTTGAGATGGTCATGGGTGACTCAAATGTTCGTGCCCAGAGGGACAACCAGTCAAAGTCACAGTATTCTTACGGGTGGCAGGTCACTTCCAGTGTGGCCGAAGGGAAGCTCTAGTCTTGCATCCATATGTGCCTTTATGAGGTTTATCTGGTCATGTGCTGTTAGAGCAAACCTGACATGACCTGACATGATGTCTCGCTGCACCTGACCAATGGGCATGTCTGATCCGTGTTACATGTCTCATGATTACAGCCCATGACCCGTCTGACATCCGTAAGACCCTCGTAAACCCACAAACTGCCAGCGTAAGATCATCCTGTCTTGTCGAAGTACAGCCCGACCCATGACGCGTGCCAGCCTAGGATGATGAGAGAATTTAATGTCCTGCGACATGAATATGGATTCAGAAAGTGTTTAGAGCAGATTAAAATTTCCTTTCATTTTTATTTTCTTTGATCCATCTTAATCTGGTTGGAATATTACTTCTCAAGGTTCTTAGGTTGTGTCCCATCTGTGACGATATGCATTTTAATCTACTGTGAAATCTAATAAGATCGAAACTTATGAAACTGTCTTTTGACGGCATCTCAAGCATCTTCTCGATCAGAGGTCATTGAGGTCTTGCAGATTATTGTGTTATTTCATAAGATGAATCCTTTAAAAAACCGAATCACTCCTGATCTGTTGTACCTTCATTAAAAACAGATCACTTAATCATTTCAGTGAAAAACAGTAGCAGAAATAAGATATTATAGTTTGTCTAGATGGAATGAAGTTTAAAATAAATCATTTGTATTGTGTTTTGACTATAATGCAGTAATAGCAATGAATCGCAGTGTTTGAGCAGCAGTATATCAATGTTAAAGTTTGAGATGAGTTCAGGTTTTAGCCTTTGAGGCACTTTATTCTGAGTTTTGCCTTGATTTCTGTCAAATGTGTTCGAGAATCACTATGAAACTGATCATTTAGATTAAATAGATGCAAGAAAGAAAAGGCCAAACACAATTAGGCTTTCAAATATAAGCAAAGAAGAAGACCAATCAGAATTCAGTATGCAGATACTGTATCACGATGACATTATCGCTGTCCGTTACATCATGCTGGAATCTGATCAATGTAAATCAATAGGAGATTTTAATCTTACATTTAATCTGACATTTCTTAACAAGCAAATGCATTTCAGTAATGAACTTTTTGAGAGAAACGTGCTTAATTGTTATAAATAATGCCACAATGCATAAAAAATTCCTTGCATGTTTTCATGAGAATCACTCTGGAATTAACTTCTCATAATCCGTTCAGTAGTAAAACCAGCGAAATCTCTCGGAAACACAGAACTTTGACTGTTCGGTTCATTAGTTTTGGGTGATGGAGATATCTGGTGAAGTATCAGATGTGAGTAAGTCAGTCTAATAGTCCTGAGAATAGCAGACTTTAAAAAGATGCCGTTAATTTGTATATTCTCTCTCGTCTCCGATGGGAAGACACTGAGGACTTCAGAATTCGAGTCAGAGTACGGAGCGTTGAAACCACGGTGCCCGAATCCACTTAAAGAGCCACTCATGCCTTTAATATGTAAATGAAAGGTATGCAAAGATCTGATGCTTTTATTAAAGAAATCTGCCCCGAGGCTCACGGCCGCCCCACTGCTGCGAAACGCAGTTACACGCTGAAATAAACAGTTGTTAAAAAGGATCACATGAGTTTGTATCTGGGAAGATGAAAAGCTAATTGACATGAATAATTTATCGTGATGCAATATTTTATATAAATGAAATAGGAGAGAGAGTGAAAGCAAATATTTCACATATTAGCAGGACCTAGGAATATTCATAAGAAATGATCTGGGTGTATTGCTGCCGCGCTTTAATCTGCTGTCTGAAGGTCAATGAACTACATTCACCGGTTGACACACGGCGAACTTTCAAGAGCTATTAGAGATCCATAAATGATTCAAGCACAGAGCCGTAACACACCGCTGAATAAAATTGTCTCATTTACCTTCATAAAGGTCTTTGAGTGCTTCTATTATACCTACACACACACACACGCTGATGGAGGTGAGGACTGACTGATTTAGTCGTCTACGTCTTTAAAGTCCAGAGAGATAAAATCACATCAGTGAGTGGCTGAAAAAATGATTTGTTTTATCAAATGTGATTTGACAAGATGTGAGGAATGATAAAATAATCTTTATTCAGGTCTCAGCCTGTTGTTGTCAGACCCACTTTATATCCAAGATCTGAAGTGAATTTTGCTGTTTCATAATTAATGGCATGTAGAGTTTTTGGCGTTTCTGGAGCTCAATCAGTAGATCGTGGCACTGGCAATGACAAGGTCATGGGTTTGATTCCTAGATTAAATATATAGCTTGACTGCAATGTAAGTTGCTGTGGATAAAAGCGTCTCCCAAATGCATAAGTGTAAATGAACAGTTTGCATTGTCGTTATTTGGTTATTCTTGAATTTTATTCATAAAGAAAATGTGCCAGGTAGGGCGTGTTCCTGGATCAACATCCTTCAAAAAACAACATATTTTAATCCAACTTTAACCATGAACAATCTGACTGGTTGACAGGAATGTTGTTCCAGGATCATCAAGACTGTTCATTCTAGCTGTTAGTTACTACAGATCTAGTCATCGTGGTGTAGCAGGCAGATTTAGTGCATCACTTCTGGGATTTGAACCTTCAACCTTTTGGTTATTAGTCAACAACCCATTTCCACTGTTGAAGCCAAGCTGACGTTTGCTTTTGTATCACTGACGACATGTAGAGTTTGGATGCTCATTACTTGTGTTTTCTCTTCACGTTTTATTCTTAAATAATTGACAACAGGTTCAGCCCCTGTAACCTGTGGTTTAGTGCTCATGGGAATCTTTTCTGGGATTTGATCCTAGAACCTTTAAGTTACCAGCCAATCACTTTACCCATTTCCGTTGCTGAAGCTGAGCTGAAGTTTGCTATCGCATTATTAACAGCATATAGAGTTAGAATTTTTTAGAGTTTGCAATTGTTCTCATGGGAATCACTTCTGAGAAATGTGGATTGAGTCACCATGCACACATCCAGACTTCAGAGCATTAGGCTGATGTCAGGAGGAAATGACACGTCTAAATTGACCATCAGAAGTGTCCATCTCAGATGAAGGAGTCTATTCTTCTCCAGGAGCGATGGCTTGGACAAAGGCGACTCTTATGGTGCTGAACTTTTGACAGCTCTGCTCCGCTTCTCCAGATGCTTTGGTGGCGGCATTGCAGTGGGTGAATTCCTCACATTTCTGTGTGTTTGCTGCACTGACGTTCCTCTGTAAGTGTGTCTTTGTTCAGGCCCTCCCATGGAGTGCCCTCCTCAACCCCAGACCCTTGCCCTGCAATGCTTCTAAAACTATTCACCTCCATCCCCCTCGTGAATGACGCGTCTTCACGCTTTTGATGGATGAGGGTCTCCTCTTCACCCACGGTGTGGTTTGGAAAGCAGGGATGGATGGTGTCATTATGCATCACATCTCTGTGGAAGATGCTCAGGGAATGTGTCATTCCGTAGGCGACCACCGTGTTGAACTCTAATGGAGTCTTGCATGAAATCGGGGATCGTTTGCAAACGTAGAGCGTGTTTGTTGACGTGGGCGTTTGGGGAATCCTTGCAATTCACCATGACGTGATTCGAGAAGTCTCAGGCCACCAGAAACTGACCAACTCCAGTCCGTGGAGATGTGGAGAATCTCACTGGACTTGGAAATGGATTCTTATTTAAACGTCTGCGGTCTCTGGACTGGAACACCATTAGAGAATGGAGAACATTAACACTCGCATAATTAATTCTTCTTTCTTTTTTTTTTCTCTCAGAAAAGACATTTTAATTCTGAGTGACTATCAAATTATCCAAGTGTAAGATATTTTAGGAAAGACAGAAGTGGTGTTTTTGAGCCGATCTACTCTCTTTCTAGATCCTGTTTGTTGCAAACGACAACTCCTTTCTGCAGTATTTCAGCAATCATTTACTCACAAATGAAGTTCTGTCGGCATTAACTCTCCCTCAAGTTATTTCTTGTTACTTTATGCAGCTACAGTTTACACTGACCGCAATGATCCTGCTCTAAAAAGAACAGAAAAGCATCATTACAGTGTCTCAATGCAACACTTTTAAAAGTGTGACTGCAAGTGAGATTTGAGAGGAATATAATGAGTGAAAAGCAATTAAATTTGGGTCTGTTCGTCAACAATGAAATGACTTGCATTACACCTACAATGTATGGGCTAATTTTAAGGTGCTTTCCTGGAAATCGACAGCATGTTTTTGCATGGAAAAGAGCTGTATGAAGATTCTTTGCAGATTCTCCTTGTTTTTGTTCCACATGAAAAAACAAAACAAAACAAAAAACAGCTCTGTTTCAAAGAAAACACAAAGTTCTGTTGGTGTCATATATTGCAAAACTCCTCGGTTCAATGCTTTTGGCCGTGTTGCAAGTTTTGCAATCGTTTATTACAGCTTTTCTTTTCCGTTTATCCGAGTCATTTATAAAATGTTTTTGTGGCTCCGTTTTAATTTTCCCGTGTCTGGCTGCATAGCATTCCATTAACGTGCGGTAATTCGTAAATATGAACGTGTGTCTGGTGACGAGGTTCTCAGCTAAACAGAAGTGATCGCGTGTGACAGGAAGGAGCCTCAGTCATTCACCCGGCCCTTATCCCATCAAATGCTTTTCACATCAAGACAATATTGGAGCTGAGCGCTGCGAGCACGGAGAGGTCTGTGAGCTAATGCAGGGTGAAGCCATGCCATCTCCCCCCTGAGCTCTTTGTGTCCTGTGCCCACCGTGGCACCGTATGGGTCCCGTATGGGCTTTTACAGATGCACGCCCCATCCTCGGAGAAAAGGAGGTGTCGTGTGTTCGTCTGTGTGTAGACATGGATAATTCAGGGCTGATCTCTCGGCGCTGCGGTAATGAGGGTGATTTAAAGAATGTTCGCACATCTCCGAGCGCTGATAAATGTTATTATTCATGCACAGGTGCTGCTGCGAGCAGCCTCTGAATGATAATTAAGATAATCTGTCTCTTTCTTCCCATTCGCCTTTCACACGAATCACTTTGTTCTGCACTTTCTCCGCTCTCAATAGCAGGCGCTGCGGCGGCCCGTCTCTGGCCCGTTCTATTGTCTCGTGCCTTTTCCAGCACAAAACCTCACCAAACAACTGGGACTGAACGTAGATTTCCCTCGAGCTCTTCCTCTGTAGAATACGTGCCAAGCTGAATTCAAGTCAAATGGAGAAAGTGAGCAGTCCTGCGGGACTGAGACTGCGATATCTTGTGTACATAGCGCTGGGATCCGTTCGGATCGCTTGTCCTGCGTGTGTATGTTATTTTACTGTACATTAGCCAGAAACAGAGATTTCAGGGAAGAGACTGAGCCTTCCTGTAGCTCAGGCAGTAGAACACAGCACTCGCAATGCCAAGGTCTTGGGTTCGATTCCCAGGGAATGCATGAGCTGATAAAATGTGTACCTTGAATGCAATATCTACCAAATGCATAAATGTACTGTAAAAATTTTGTGAAGAAAGTTTGTTTGAAAAGCAGTTCAGATCCTTTGCTCATGCATGATTTTGATGACAAATATCTGAGTTCATATGGAGATCTCTGCTAGACTTGATCTCAGCGTATCAGAGCATAGTTTGATATTAGACATTGTTGAGATCCTTTCTGAAACTTTAGAAGAGACACATGTGAGATTCCTTGGGTCTGTTTCTCAGGATAACAACCTCTCTTTTATTTCATCGCATTCTAGGAGAAACGACTGAGATATTAATAAGATCTCATTTGTGATTTTTGCTTTCCTGTGGGTTCAGATCTACAAACGAACCAACGTCCTTGCTGCTTACAACACACAAAAGAGCAAAAGCTAATTGCATGTGTCTGTCTAGAACCATTTTGTCCAATGCTTGAGTGCATTTAGCATTAACTAACACCAGTGTGTGTGTGTGTGTGTGTGTTAAGCTCGAAAGGTTAGAGTATGTGAAGGGTTTGTGTGTAATTACCTGAAGTACAAAGGCTCTTCCCAGAGGCCCAGCGAATGGAAGTGTCTACTGTCAAACACCCTCATTAGAAAGCAGCTCCATATCATTAATCTAAATGAAAACTCTCCTGCAGACCTCAGCTGAACAGGTTTGTAAACAATTAAGTTAAACCTAAATAGACCTGTCAAAGTTTAACAGGGTTCATAGGTTCTCTGGAAAGCTTGGAGAGCGAGACAGCCACTCTTTCCCTGTAAGAAGGTTTCTTTATGTGTAATTCATGGGAAATTAAGAGTGTATTCAGGCCAGATTTCTTCTTGCAGTCCATTTGACTTGTTTTGGCTTGCTAGATTGGGCATTTCTCTGTTATTCGAAGTGCAAAACACCTCCCTGTACTCCTCATTTAGATGTTTATGCATTTTCTATGGAATAATTGAGCTTTTGCAATCTGGCTTTGGTGGAAATTGCTCAAAGCATCAATGTAAGCAGGACCTGAAGAACTTCTCTGAACTTCCACCATCCGAAACATTGCTTTTGTCAGGTCTTTTTTTTTGTGTGTTTGCTATGTGAGGGGTGACAATGTGGTTGTGTTTAAGTGCGACTACAGCTGTGTCATCTCAACACGACGCCTGTTTACAGGAGCCGCTCTACAGCAGACGGACGCAGTTAATTCTCTCTGCTTTTGTGTGCAAATGAGTTGTTTTGTTTATCTTTGGTTAAGTTTGATTTGCTGTGT